>OX246737.1:117669753-117925753 GCA_945910005.1 Isoperla grammatica
ACTATGGTTCCTTGCACAGTATCCTCAACGCTATGTCGTTGCATCCATAATATTGTATTGTATAGGCTACAGTCAGTTGCACACTCCCCGACATGTGGAAGCAAATACATCCTCTTTATCAACAGCTCTTGTTCCTGGAAGTGCGAACTTACACGTAGGTAGGTATACAAGATGTGTGTTTTGTTTACCGTATTGCCCATTGAATCTTTTAAACACGTGTTAGTATAGGTGTATTGTGTAAGGGACATTAAAATAAGCGCTTTGTTGTCAAAGTCAAGAACTTACAAAGAGCATGTTTTTTTAGTTTGAAATACGGAAGGCCTATAGGCCTTAGGTGTAAGATAAACACAATAGAAACACACGACCTAACCGAGGAGGTGTTGACAAAGGAAATATCTTTACTACCCTTGGTTTATATAGGCCTACATGTTGGCAACTATTACGTCACATGTAATTGTTAATTTTTTAACTTAGGTACTGAAGAACGACTCCCCTCCCCCACCCTCTTCTTCGCAGAAACCCATTCCGTAATCCGGCAGAAGTACGATTTTCTATACGCATGCAGATAGCAAAAACTGTAGACGTGCTCGCGTTTGTTTAGTGTCCTATACTCTAAAATGCAATGTCACCAAAGAAATATTATAACTACTTCTGAGTAAACCGTCACGCAAAATGCGTCCTCTCTTTAATATAGGGACCATTAGGTTGCTATGTGTATTGTGTATGCGCGTCTCTTCTTCAGCACGCACCTAGATGCTTATAGGCTGGGCAAATATGCCCGCCAAGTGCCGGATTCTGACGTAATGGCAACCCGCGTGACCATTATCTAATGGTGGGTGTAGACTGGCTTACTGCTTGCTATAATCATATCGCTAATGCCATTCTGTCATGGCCGCAAACATGACGTGACCTGTGTTGTAAGGCTGTTTCTTTAAACAACTGGATAGCGTGGTGCGTGCAAATAATAAGACGTCATCGCGGTACGCACATAGGCCTCTAAACTGCATGGATGCGTAAGCCAATCGTTTACGCAGGCTTCAAGAAGCATTTTATATGTATTCAGTTCAGTGCAATGTAAACCCACTATGGACATTGAGGATTGAGCCCGTATGGGGCCCGGGAAGAATATGTTAGTTCCCTAAACTAGGAGGTGACTGTAAAAAAGACGCCGACGGTCAAAGCCATGACCTTGCCCTCAATTATGTCATATGATGATTATATTTTGGATAAGAACGTCTCTAGCTTTAGGAATAAGACATCAAATGTGGCTCAGAAAGGAATGTTTTTAGGGAATTGCTATAAAACTAGATACATTTTTCTACGGGAGTAGTAACGTTTCTGAAGGCTGTCTTTATTGCACATCCCCCCCAGATCTTCCAGTAATAATACCTGTCATTATTATTACATACCGATCAACGTGGGTGTGTACTGCGTGGCTCCTAAGAAACCCTGGTCCAAATTACTTTCCGTTCCGGGGTCTTGAGAAGGACATATATCTGCAAGATGGTTGCGTAAGCCTTGATTTGCCCTCCGCATTCGGCCCTGTTTTATTAATCAGTAGTAAAACTATCATTATAATGGTGCACACACTTTCGTACACAGGAACCCAATAGTTGGAGACAAGTTAAAAAAAAACTACTTTACTGATTGACCTTGACACATTTGTCTTTTAGTAGCATTGAATCTGAATGATTCTAGTTGTTTTCACACAGCATTTGGCCCCATAAAATGCTCAATGAACTTGAATGTAACAAACGTGGATTTTGTTTGAAGGCTTTTAATAAATACATAGCTATACCTATAGATTCACCGAATCTGTGACCGAATACTTCGTGGCAAGCAGTAGGGTGTGCCTTTCATTTATTATTCATTCGTACGTTGTACATACAACTGATTTCGTCACATAAAAGCCACGGTAAATTAAACAAATTTTGTAGAACATTAATAAAGTATTAATAATAGTCCAAAAATCAGCCACTTTGATAGATCAAATAATCCTTAAAAGTCGTAAAATTAGTAAATTTTCAGTTGGAACCTTATGTTAAAATCTTTCACATCTAATATTTGGACTTTGTTTCAAAAGTGGTGCCTTTTACTTACTGCCTATTTCACGAAAATGATTGGATAAACTATTCATGTTTATAGTTTCATCTACTTATTTGATGACAATTGTTTGTAGTAACATCGGCAAGTATACTCGCATATCCTACGTGTGCACTTACCTCCCACTCAACATGTACTCACACCGAAACAAACAAACACGGGCCGGTTGAAGGTCAGTGTCGCACTGCCGTGTGCATGCTAATTACTATCAGGTTTGCGTAACTCGGAACGAGAAGAGATCTTGACTCACGGGTCACGTGTCCGCAGTATGATGTAAGCCTGCATGGTCTAGTGATGGGGGGGATGTTACCTAGAAGTAGAGACACACCTTCACACCGATATGTGTAGAGATGATTTTGTTTCACAAAACGAGGAGCAGAATTGATCGATTTTAAACTAGAAAATTACAAAATTGAGTCGTTCCGAGAGGTGGCCTGAAGTAAAGTTACTTTTTCTTTCACATGTGTAGATATATTTCAATACATTCATAACTTTTTTTACACAGGACATGTTACTTCATCTTAGCACGCAGGTATAATTACATAATGGAAACCAAAGTGCACAGGCGCTACTGACAAAGCAATGCACATAGGCCTACCATGAATAAGACACTAACAGCTTTTCGCTCCAACCCTTTGCCTTTACCCACAAAGGACAAACCACAACAATCCCGGCCAAGCTGAGATAATCAGATAGTTAATAAAGTAGTTGAATGGGTTGTGGGATATCGGTAGAATAGTTTTTCCGATCCTAGTTAGTCACTTGTTTCACAGTTTTCGTCTTGTCGCGCGTGTAATAGATACGATCAATAATGATTGTAATGCATTCTTGAAGCTATTAGTATGCTGCAGAAATGCCCACTTGATGGCGCAGAGGAAATTGTTAATGAGTAAGCGAGCGAGACCTATAGGGTCGCCCATCACCACCTACACAATATTGACGCAGGTGCTCGCCTATCAACTAGGTATGCTATCACGATAATCTATGACCTACTACAGCACTCTTCAAGGTCAAACCACGTGTGGACGTTGTCTACCGTTTTTGGCTGCAATTTGTTCCTGCATACAAAACAGGGATGGACACCACCTCTCTATATGTGTGTTTTAGTTGTAGGTGCATAATGGGTGAAAATATGTCTGGAAAGTCGACTCCCAACTCTGACGATGCATTAAAAATGCATGGACGAAGTAACGTTGCTAGACCCCCTTACCTAATAAATTCCTTACTAAATTGCTGCTTTAAACAGTGGTCTAAAAAAATTCAGTTCCGTTCACTAGCGTGGTGATTTGCATATTTGCATATTATGTAGGGACAATAAATAAGAAATTATTGAATTCTTGATTTGGAATAATTGTAGGTGCATTTTGAATTGTTATTTATAACAATGGGTGAAATGTCTGGAAAGTCAACTTTCAACTCGGACGGAGCATACGAAATGCGGGGAAGGAGAAAAAGAAATTCTTAGTAAAGTGCTGTTTTGAATTATCTGAACATCTATAAGGACTAAAATTATACAACAACATTGTTATGTATCCTAAGATCCTATGACGTCATAGTGAAAATACGTTGTAGGTATAGGTATGTGTCGTAGGGTCACAAAATTAATATTATTAACACACACCGACTAATATTTGTGTTCATCAGTAGCTGCTCTTGACAACGTTTGTTTTGCAAAGAATGTTATTTGCCCGCCGAATGAACCAACCGTGTGTTTTGTGTATGTTTGCAGCCATCTTGTTGTACCAGGCCGGAGGTTTGGGTATCACTGCTGGCGCTCATCGTCTGTGGGCTCATCGCTCCTACAAGGCCAAGTGGCCGCTCAAGATCATTCTCATGATCTTCAACACCCTCGCTTTCCAGGTGAGTCAAGACACACTTCCTTGCCAACATTGTAATGCCTGATTACTGCTACTTTATCGTGGTGGGCAGGATTGTGTGCTTTGCTGATCCCGAGAGCTATGCCGGCGGACGTTTGGACGTTTGCATGGTGGCAATAAGGCACCATTTCCTTTTGCTTAAAATTCTCGACCGGACAGTGTCCAAGTATGATCGAATACAGAAGTGATTGATAGGTTGCTGAAGGCAGAACAGAACGTTACGAAAAAGAATGAAATGGCCCTGCCGGCGGAAAAGTATGCTTCTGGTAGGGCTACCCAAGCTCGACACGTCGAGGGGGAGGGGTCAGACCAATGCAGTCCACACCCTCCCTCTCTTTTTCCTTCTCTTCCTTTTCCCTTTTCCCTTTTCCTCCCCACCCTCATACTTGCTCTTTTCCTCCAAACATCTTCAGGTTCATATATTTTCACGTACTCATCGTCTCGATTAGCCAAGTCGCAAAAATATGGGACGTAAAAGTAAAACCCAAATATCATTATCGTTGAATTGTAGGACAAAATCGCATCGAAAACCTACAGAAGAATACAAAAAGCTGGATGCAAAATTTGGACGTTGAATACAGGCTCAACACAAGAGATATCATATGTTATTTGACCTAAAACTGTACAGGGTTATGTGGTATAGTCATAACTAATTATTATTGTGTGCGATATTTTAGAACTAGCCTTGTAACGCTTCTATGATTTTTTTTTCATTTGTTCGTTCAACAAGAACATATACCCACTGATATGTATTGTGCTTATTTGAAAGAGCAACATTACAATATATTTTCCTGGCGGTAAACAAGTGTAGAAATAGGAACATATATCATTCTCATGTGTTATTTGACCTAAAACTTTGGGGTTAGGGTTTACGTGTCATATTTTTAGAGCCTTGTAACGCTTGTGTGAGATTTTTGTTTCATTTGTTCGTTCAACAATAACATATACACACTTGTGTACTCTGTGCCAATTTGAAAGGGATAAATTACAATACATTTTCCTGGTGGTAAACAAGATTGACGTCATCACAGCATACAGACAGTATTCATAGTTCCCACGTGACGTCACAGGGGCCATGATTGCGACACAATTGATGCGGACCAATCCTAGATCATTGGCAAATACTATTGACATTTAATAAATAATTGCCAAATTTAAAACTTAAAATGTAAACATAAGTTAAGTAATAAACAAATAAAATATTAGCACACATACCAATTTTATCTCAAAAACAAACTGAATTTTAAAGAACTAAGGACTGGTCCACACAGATTTTTAAGACATACGATTTAAGGTTTAACGCGTAGTCGTAAAGTTGGATCATAGGAAACACGTACTGGCGTTCACACAAAGTTTTAGTTTGAAGACGTTGTTTTCATTGTTGTTTTTAAAACAACGTCTTAAAACCTTATGCATTATGTCTTAAAAATCTGTGTGGACCAGCCGTAAGAATTTCTGTGTTCTACCACGACAGTCTTCAATTGTTTCACCATGGCAACGTCAAAGTTTGGTCACAAATGTGGCCGCCACGCGCACAGATGTGACGTACGTGCAACATTAAAACGTTCAAGTGTTTCTTTCTAACTGTTGATATTGAAAGGTGAATCTGATGTGACATTGTTCACTATTTCTCTAGCTTAGCTAAGTCAGCAAGTATAAATACAACAGCCATCGTAGGCCTACTCGGTAACCACACTTTGCACAAGTTCGTTTTACATTTCCTTTCTCTAGAATTTTAATAGCGATTTATCAGGCTATTAAACATGTTTGTAGTCATCTTACTTAAAATTTACTGTAGTGAAATTCATGCACACATTTCAAACTTGGCGCCATCCCATAAACAAGGGGGATTCACGCTCGAGTGTTATTGGGATTCCCCCGGCGTAAAAATACTTCGTATTCACTTTGTATAGAAGAAGTACATCGTGATACCGATGGATCAACATTTAATAATTTATTATAATTTATAATACACAACAGTAATAATAGTATAGATTGTATGATGATTTAATTATTGCATGATTGAGGAATCCTTTGAGTTTATGTAACTCGCCAACAATAATGATATTTTTTTTTTGACAATCTTTCCTTGCGTTTCTCTTTTTTCGTTTCACTTATTCCCCCGCGGGTTAATTTTGTTTTTTCATTGTACGTATGTGTCTTATTTAAAACAACCACAGATAACAAATTCTTTAACAACTGTAAAGATACAGAAGATTGTTTTTTTTGTTGTTATTATGTACTAACGATGGAATTTTACAACATAAACATACATTACTGAACACACTAATAACGAGTCCACGTGTAAGCCGTTAGCTTCACATCATCGCACACACTTTGTGTGACTGACAGCTCAATAACGTGGCTAACTTTGGAGCGTGGGTGTTGACCTATGGTGGCCTCTTATACAGCTAGAACAATCTAGCTGATGTCAACGGACTCCAGTCACAACATCTTGCGTTGCCGTGCTTTTATTTTAAGACTTGCGTGTTTAATAAACTTTATATTGTAACAGGTAGGAGAACTAGACTAGGTTAGGGGGGGGGGGGGGGAGCTGGGACGCGTCATCACATTATTCTTTAGCGCGTCATCGAGTGTCAGCACCAGATGTGCTCACTGGCTCGTGACCCTGTTGAAAAACACGCGTCATAGTGTTCGTTGTTTGGTACCAGCTGACAAAATGGAAATTACATAATTTTGCCAATTTATCGAGCCAATGACCTAACAACCATAGAGGATAGAGCCTCGTATATATGTGGTTCACTTACCCTGTGTAGAATGCTCTTTCCGAAAGCAAAATTACTTTCCAATCGCTTAAAATTGATATATTAGAAAGTAAAAAAATAAGTAGTCTTATTATGAAAAGTGTATTTCTTTTTCGTTTATGTATATAATTATTGTGTTTTATATTGATACCACAAAATCACTCTCACTCTAAACTGTCTGAAAGCAAACGTTATTCCTCACAACATACTTGGCACGAACAACCTTACAGATGCGTTTGTTATTGAAGAGTGACTCGTGACCAATCAGCTATCGGTATTGGAAAGTGGGGCTTTCTGATTGGCCGCAAATCACTCGCCTATGACGGAAGCATCTGCAATGTTTTTTAGGGACAAGTATAATAAAAAGTTTTATTAGAGATACGACTAAAATATGTTTGTTAGAACGTTGATTCTTGTGTAACCTTCAGTCCAAACACAAGTTCTGAAGTCTTCAGAACTTATGTTCGGTGCAAGTTGCGGGCCACGCATATTTTCGGTAAAGCAGTGTAATTATAGTCGAATTGAATGAAGATGTGGAAGGGAACGCCGGAAAAATACAATGAATTACAAAGTAATAATTGTAAGTAGGACGTAGCACGATCCTCCTTTGACTACTGTTTGCGGTTTGTGGGACCGGGCGCTTACGACATAATAATCATAATAGTATACATACACGTGGATCCGTCCTTCACTCATGCCACCTCCATTGTTTTAACAACGCAGCTACATAAACATTTCCCGCTATATTTGGAGAGTACGGCGAGTTTCAAGGTCATTGATGTAAAAGTATCTCTTGGTTGGAGGAGTTGAGGTGAAGGGTAGTCTCACTATTAAAACCGCACAAAATTAACGTTTTTTTAGTGATATTATTATGAGGACGCTAAAAAAGTGGTTAGGCCTATAGTAACTTACATTTTGTTTAGTACGAAATAAAACACTGGACTAAGTTTCGAAGGTTTTATTTCTTGCGGTTGTTATTTTGGAAGCCAATTAAAGAATTTACAATCAATTGGTTTCCAAAATTACAACCGTAACGATTGCAATGTTGGAAATTATTTTATCCAGTTTAAAGTTCTAATGAAACTAAGGCCCGGATGCGTAGAATGATATCCTCTACATTAGGGAAGCCCGTAATTGTCAAGCCATTTGTTATTTTACTGGAAAACAGCATTTATAAAACAATTCCATGGCAATCACATGATTGCCTAACTAGAGGGCATCTCTTTATTTCAGCCTAAATGTTGGTTGGTCTCTCACACCAAGAAGTAAGATAGTGTCAGTGGAGTCAGGACCGCCCACAATTAGTTTCCAACTTAACAAGTGCGAATCACTAACGTTTTTTTCCGATTATCTAGTACAATTTGGTTGCGCACAGTTTTTTGACGGAAACCTGCTAGCACGTTTTCTTGTACGTTACCGTCAAAAAACTTACCGCAACCAAATTGTACTAGATATTCGGGAAAAACGTTAGTGATTCGCGCTTAGAAACTAAATGTGGGCAGTCCTGGTACTATCTAATTTCTTGCTGTGAGAGACCTATAGCTACAGTATAGCCACTTTTTTAAATTATGTAGCGTTGTTAAGATATTACTGATACCCTTTGTTTTAGCGTGGTTTTAATCTAGCCGAGAGTGAGACTCACATTTACTCTTAAATCGTGTGCGATGTGGTCTGCCAGGGACTCGAAGCGGAGTCTCTCGCCCAGCTGCAGTAGGGACCACGACCCAAGTCCCCACGCCACGGCTATTGATCGCCAAACTAGCTAGAACGAGGGATGTGACGCAATAGCTGTGTGTTATCTCGAGCATCGCCAATCATTCGCAATTTCTATGGCTACAATTACTTCCGTCGTCAATAGCGTCCTAATGATTTGCGTCGAGTAATTATTGGGTATTTTAGCACAGAAGCCTCGTCGCTCTGGTGGTATATTGTGTAATTTACAGCCGTTCCCTGTTCAGTGTTTCCCACACACAAACTTCAATAAACCATTGAATGAATGATTAAGTAATTAGAAAATTAAGATTACAGGTTTGGAAACAAATTGGCCAACTTGTAACCATAGTAAGACGTGGCCCCTTTACATCAACGTAAATTTACGAATATTACAGTTAAAATTGTTTGTTATAATTTTATAGAACCCCTTGCACTTGATTAACAGCTTTATAGGTATAGTGAGGCCCCCTCGTCCTCCAATGTCTCTTCTAAACACTACTTACTATTAACTTGATGATGATGATGATGATGATGATGATGATGATGGTAGCTGCTAGTTAATTCTAGCTGTGTAGAAGTGACGCAAACCCATTTTCAAGGACCCCCAGTTAATATTATTAATATTTATATTAATATTAAACTTATTGTCCGCGAAATACATTGAACCAAAAATCAGTACTGTCTGGCTAGTAATTTAAACCACTTTCGTAAAATCACAAAATGTAGGCATGCATCGCAACGGACATTATTGACGCTTCATTCAGCTGTTGTGTGTAACGAAAATGTAATTTCAATGGATTTGGCAGTACCATAACGAATAAAGACCTTGTTTTTGAAGGAAGGTTTGTTGTTGTTTTTGAAGGTGTAAACAACGTGACGCAATCACCAGCTGATGTATGGCTCAATTGCATTATAACAGTAATTCTCACGTATAACCCGAACTTTATTCGTGTGAATCGCAAACTGGTTTCGTATTTTAACATATTCAAATAATATTCACTTTCAAAACCATGGGAAACGTATACGCATGTTCACTTTGGAACAAAGCTAGCTCCGGAAAGTGTACATGCGTACACTTTGGAACAAAGTTAGCTCCGGAAAGTGTCGAAGTTCTGCTAACACAATATACAACACAAGAACGATGTTTGGCGGTAAGCAGTCTACTGTTTGGTCGATCTTGTGTCAACAATCACGCAAACAAATAGCAATTTTAATCCGTGGCCCGGTACGTTGAGCCGGATGGTCCCCAGCCGGGGCAAACTTTTATTACATATTGTACTATATCTTAATTATCTTTTACCTTTTTGAGATATTCAATAAAACTTAAATAATATTTGGTTTTCTTGTGTTTTCGTGTAAGAATACGTGGCAGATTTGTGGCATTATTAGAATGCCAAAAGCTTGGCGACACATAAAGTAGTACTTTCCTGATAATTTCTACTATAAATGCAAACGCGCAAGAGGTCTATGGGGTGAGCAAGCAACGAAATGCCACATCCTAAATAATAGCTTTTATAGATTTTCTTCAGTTCATCGTAGAATACCAACCCAGGTCATGGGTCCGTACGTCACTAAGCATAATGGAGAATGCCATGCCCAGTCTACCTCCTACGTCACCCCCTCCCTACCCCCTACCCCCTACCAACCGACGCCCACTCCCACCCACGCCTTAGGAAGTAGGGTTGGTGGGGACAGTATATAATTATGAAGAAATGAGATAATTGATCTGTCAAGGCGGGAGGCTTCATTTTAGTAACGTGACTAATTAGTTATGAAGAGTAAATCTTGAAGATAATTAGCCTATTTGTAGTTCATTATATTATACATTGTTGTATTCGACGAACTTGTAAGCAGGACATAATACAAAATGTATAAGAAAATAGAACCGTATACAACAAATTAAATATTTCTAACTTATGAGTAGGCCTACTGTATATATGTTTATCGCCCTGACAGTGTTTTTGATGCTGGATTATTGGTATTTAGGGATGATATAGTTGAGACATTAGTCACATTACCTCCCCCGTCCAGAAACATAGGCCTACGTGAATAGCACACTATCTATAGGGACGCGCAATGGAAGGTTAAGCATTTCCAAAATTCATATATGGGAGATAACACAGAAAGCAGGTCCCATATATATTCTGCAACTTGTGCAGTTTTTCTTTCATCCTGCTCGATTTCATGCCTCGGGTATTTTACTTATCTGGTACTAAAAAGTTGCTTTCGGACTTGTTTTTTACGATTCCCCTGGATGAAGGGGCTTATCTCGAACATAAGACCAGTTATTGCGTAGCTTATTGACGCTTCGAGCAGCCGAACTACCTATACTCACACTTCAGCAAGAATGATACGGGATTTAGTACTCAAGAATGCCAATAAATAGGGAAATACAATTTTTTTATGTTTCTAAACGTAATCAATGAAATTTATTTCTTCATCCTTTACTATGGGTAATGTATCGATCGAAGATTATCTATAGGGATGATATTTGGCTAGTAAATTTAAATTCGATTACTTGTCCGGTCAAGTGTGCGAACTAAATCGAAACGTGTCTCATTCCTATGCACCATTGTTGTCTGGAAATAATATGTTTTACGCCTTTCAAATAATGGATCACCTTCAAGTATGAAGAGCTGCCTACATACATTCAAGATGTTTTTTTCGATTGTCGTTATTTTCTTCTTGAAAGTTACATTTGAATTCATTATTCAATCATTTTACATATAGTTAATATAGATTTGCCTGACATTTGACACATACGTGCTTAATGATTTCAAGGTTCGTGATACATTTGCGCATTTCCTATCTAATGAGGACATTGCAACTTTTATTTGAAAATATTTTCTCGTCTTTAGAAACTTATTCCCTTGCCAAAAGCAATATTTGTTTTTCAAACGTTTTTCTTATCACAGTCTTAAACTTTATATGTTTTGTTAACACTGACGAACGAGGCAATTTTGTGAAAGCTTAATGGCTAGCAACTTTTTATTGATTGTAAACACACACGTGCTCAAAAGACGTTTTACTTTTAGGCTGGTTTCACACTAAACCTCGATATTACGATCTCAGTATAACTATTAATTTATCTTTGGGATAACTTGTTTTTCACATTGGCATCCTCCAATCAGAAGCTTTGAAATGCTGCTTATCCCCGAGGATAACTTTATCTAGAATCTTATCTCGAGATCGTCATGTCGAGCCTAACTGCCACATTTTAAATTTTCCGATATTCCCTCGTATCTCTCATATAAAAATTTATAATAACGATGGACTTGTTGTTTAAATTGTAGGCTATAGGCTACGCATTTACTTTTTCCTCGACGTCGTATTTAATTCCACTGAACTATTGCGTTTCTATTGTAATCCCGTGTATACGATATAGCTGTCATACTGGTCTCCCTCCCTCCCATATGCGTCGCTTTATTCAATAAAGCCAGTGTTTCCACTGAGAGGAGTGCTCGTGCATGTAACCACAGTTTTCACAGTCGTAATGTACGTTGTTACCGTCAACTACGGGGTTGGTCTGGTAGACACGCAAAGAGAAGAACTCTGGCCACGCATGATCCGAACCTTGTTACATAAACCAAGACCTATATTCAGTTCAGTCGCACGCAACCATTTGGGTGGATATTGGCCCGTATTTTACAAACATGTAAATATTTTATTCTACTGCCGAATTACTAATCGAGTGCAAGGTCTATCTACATTCCAGGCAAACTGTGAACTTATTTTCTGGCTGTTTGTTTGATATTTGACTAGAGGTTATAATGATGCATGTGTAGAATGTGTGTTTGTTGAAAGAATGCAAGAAAATTCTCTCTGCAACCATTTTAAAATAATCTGTTAATTTGAAATGTTATTGTGAAACGAATCAACTGATTTAGCGCGGACTGTTTTTGTGAACTTGCAGTAAATTTTAAAACATTATAATCAGACATGCAATCAGTAAGCATTTTGAGATAACACTCAAAGTTCATTGTCCCAAAACTGTATGTTTTACATTAACAAAGTTAAAATTAAAACAAGCTATACAAGAACGCATTACAGAATATTATAGTTCCTTCATTTTAAAAACAAATAATAATATTACGCCTATGTCGGGCTTCTTCGACTCAACTCTAAAAATCCTTTGTTGTCACGTTACTAGTATAAAGTGTGGCTTCGTGTGTGAATTATGTCATCACGTGGCCGCGATGCTCCAGGCTTCGAGCATTGAGGCCGTAGAATAGGCATATAGCGATTGCCTAGGCCTATAGTCTGGGTCTAGCCTTAGCCTAGCCTGGGCCTAGCCTGGGCCTAGCCACCACCACCGACAGCCATGTGCGTGACTATCGCATGCGACTCAAACGTGATTGCATGGTTCACTTCACTGCCACACGATACGATTCAACTGTTTCAAATAGAAACATTGTCGTCGAACGTTCTGGCACCACATCTCGATTTTCTCAGTCGTAGTCGTATACATGTGATGTGACAGAGAAAACAAAAACGGTCGTTTATAAAAATGTATAGTTGCATTGCACTGCTTTGCGTGCGTGTGCGATTAAGCAACACGTAAATAATAGATCATTAGAGGATGGCGTGACAGTTGCGCTGTGCTTTGGCGGTCTTCCAGGCTCTGATGTCAACTCAGACGACGTTCATTTCGGTTAGGCCTAACTCAAGTGGTGTGATTTATTCTCGAAACAATGGTTGATTTATTCTGTTGTGTCGTGGGTGGGAGGCATATTTATATATGCAGTGAGCTTGTTGCACATCCGTGTAAGACACACACATGTCACACATTAACGCAGGGGAATAATGCGCTATTATCTCAATGTATGTTCACACATTAACGCGGGGGAATAATTAGCTTTATCTCAAATTATGTATTTATTATTCATTGTCAAACAACATTATAAAGGTGCTTACAGTAGATTGTCATCGAACATTAGTTACAACCGAACCGTAATAATGATATACGTTAATTAAGACATAAATCCTAGAAACGAAAAAGCATTTTTTTTTACATTCGGTCGATTTGTAAGGTAACCACCACCGTCACTATTGGTGGATCACTTCACTGACATAATGTGTTAAATTATATCAATAAAGACAAAAAAGTGAGCGACTTCGACATCGCATTGCAGCGTAGAGGGCAACACACACAATTTCTGGTTGCTGTGGTTGTGGTTGTTCGGGTAGATCTGGGCGATCTACTCAAAAGATGTTCTCGGGATGTGTCCGAATTTCGGTTTATCTTTGCAAATTCTGTCTAGATTTGACGTCATCGCCATCAACAATGATCAACAACCTACTTATTATCAGAGGTCACGCATTGTTGATGACGTCAAATCGAGACAGAATTTGCAACAATTAACAGAAATTCGTACACGTCTTTAGCCTTTTTCTAGCAGCCTAGCCTAACTTTGCACCTCTTGTGATATATCCAGGCCCATAGCTGAGTGCAAATGATTAAAACATTATTGGAATGGTCTTTGTGTATTTTCTCCCACCAGGAATTAGTAACTTATTCATGTGACCGGGGTCCCGATTCACAAGAGGGTCAATGTTACTTAGGACAGCTTATGAATCCAGGCTCAGCAACGACTCAGATTTTCGGCTTACTCATATTTTTTGCGACGGTATATTCTACAAACGCTTGCCACGAGCGATTGTTTGGACATTATCATAAGGAACACACATGCGGTGAAGAAGCGTGCAGGGATGAGTATGACAATTTAGCGACCGACACAATACGTGCTCTGGAATATGGACGCGTTTTGCACTTTAAATGATACATGTTTGTTTTCTATAAACAGCTCAGTTTTATGCAGCGTCGCGTGCGAGAGATTCGATGCATAAACATCCACCCACATGTTTGGTTGATACAGTTCGCATCTCGTTACAAAGTAAGCGACGCACTTGGCATGCGGAGACTGTAGAGACATCCACAAGTTCTTATAACGCGGTGTTATGCAACGAGTTAACGAGCTAATAATACTCCTTCCTCGGTTAGCTCAGAGTATTTAGAAAGTTGTCGAATCAGCTGATAGATATATAGCGCGTTTCGTACCGCTCTGTCGTTGGATGTCATTTTCTATAATTCCCATCCACTTTATTTATGTGACAATACAAACGTTTTGCAATAGAACTTTCGTAAGTTTTTCTTGCCCCAAGAACAACAACCATTGTGACGTAAACAACGTATAAGCCTATTCCCAAGTATTGCTTCTGCTTCTAAGATTTCTATTTATTTGTTTGTATGTTATTGCTATTACAAGTAGTTATCCATATTTATTTATGTTGGTGGATGCATTATTACTAGTTGTGTTTGTAGTTATATTGATACGAACAACAGTGCTATAGTGCTGCTTCTTTTATCCAATCATTATAAATTGTGTAGGGAGGCATAGCCATTATTTAAAAAAACTGTGTTATACAGTAATAGACATAGCAATGTAATAGTATACTACACAACTAAATCATATGGGTGACACATATAGATACAAGTTGCACATTTCTTGCCACTTTTGTTAATTGTAACATAAATATAGATGGGCCCACATGTACGTGCATATTTAGTACTATGATAGGGTGTTTTATGATGGTTTACCTCAATAGGGAACACGCGTATGAAAATTTTAATCGATTTTTAAATACCTTGTCTCTCATTTCATAATTTTGTGTCTTTGAATTTTGAAAAACGGATCAGTCTATGCCTCAAAATAATTGGTTTAGTAACGATAAATAAAAGGGCGCGAAAAACGAGCCGCCGCCATGTAGAGTGGATTTGACGTCATGGGTTTGTTCTTTGTACGCTCACCGCCTCAGCGATTGGTCTGTTACACCACATCTACAGAGTCATTGCGTCACAGCCACCTGTACGCGTTTCTGATCCCCGAGTTTAAACTTCAATAAATGCGACCACATTAAACCCATTTAAAAATTTCATTTTTACTTAGGACTTGCATTAATATACTTTTTGTATCTGATACTATTAAACTAAGTGTTTGGTTTAACAAAAAAAATCGTACGCGTGTTGCCTATTATTTGGATACAGCCCAAAATACAGTCATCACAACACACATATATAGCCCAACGTGCAGCAATACTTGAATTAACTAATGAATGCAAATGCACTAATGCATGCAGTATGTATTTTACACTTTCTTTTGCGATGCTAAACTGATTGATCGGTCTAGTACAACTTTCGTAAAATAATTGTTATGCAAATACGTCAAGAATATTGCTTATTTTGCAAGCTTCCGTATCTCTTCTGTTGTAACAATGTAGGGCGAAGGATTCTAGGGTTGGAATTCATAGTCGGCCCCTACACCTAGGGGCGCCCATTGTTACCAAGGTAACAGTTGTTTTCTATGTTATTTCCCATAAACAAAACAAAACCATAGCAACAATGGGTGCCCCTAGGTGTAGGGGCCGACTATGAATTCCAACCCTAGCTACATCCGAATTACAACAATGGAACAAATTACTTAACTGACAGACAAACAACTAGCTGTCCAAATAATGTAAATAAACAAGTTTGACAATATAATGTAGTAACTTGTTCACCAGTAAACAATTTAAATGATGGACAACAACGTAGTGAAAGTTTGTAAACGTTTTGAACGTTTGTTTTCTGTCCATCGGTTCAATTCACTTTTTTGTTCATTGTTGTATTTTTGTGTTGGTAGCGGTAGTCTATAACTTCTACGCACCTAGCCCGTCTGGGCCCGGGGTAGAATAGGCCCAGAGTGACTCTGCTAGTCGTAAGAGGCGACGGAAGGAGACCCTGTCCCTTTACCCCACTGTCCCACTGAATATTTCTCCTCCCACTTGGCCCTGCCCTCCCTTGCTAGACTCCCATATGACGACCCACGCGACGTACAATGGATCTGATTTGGATGTGGCTTTATTCTTCATCATCATCATCATCATCATCTTCATTATCACCCGCTCATCGTCTCGATTAGCCATAGTTGCATAAATATGAGACATTAAGCCCCATTAATCAATCAATCAATTCTACGCACCTATACGTGATGCGTATATATACGTAACTAGGGATTTGTGGGAAACAGAATTGAAGGGAGGGATTTTAGCACATATGTAAATCTTGTATTATTGCTTGAATAGCTATAGGTAACGCAACAGTAGGCCTACCATTACACTCAAATACGGTTCAATTTACTATGATCAAACTTGTGGGGTCTAAAAACAATTCAGCGAATCACATTGTGTTTAGAATTTGATTGATAACAAACACACCGTATTGTTATCATTCCGTTTTGTTCACTAAAGTTGACTAAAGCCTGAATAACGCGGTGCGACTTGTTAGAAACAATTATTAGTTGAGGCACATCTTGACTGCAATAGATTCTACTAGGTATCTAATCATTGCAATGGTTTGGGGATTCAATTCAACAAAGGTAGATTAGTTGTTTTATGATAGATATCATTTTTCACCTCCTGTCTGAGTGAAGCCAAGCAATCAGAGTTAACTATATATGCAAAAAGCAAACTTAAATACACGCTGGCAAATAGTGTAGGGCCCGGCTGCTTGTTCAACTGTGTTTGTGTAGTTATATAATAAGTTATCAGTCAGTAGCCTACATTTCAAAGTCAAGTATATTCGCAGTGTGTTCATACATAAGCATGCGAGTAGGCCTAGGTACAAAATAATAGTAACTATACAGACAGTATTACAATTATTTTGTATCTAATGTTGTAGTTTTGCTAAATGTGACAAGTCAAGTCTTGAAATCTGGAGAAAAGCGCACATAATTTACGCCTCAATTGAACCGTAGTAAAGGCTTTTCGCTATCAACGCTGCATAACTTCCTGCGCAAGTCAAAAGAATTTAACAAGTTTCGTACAGATTCAACCACGCAGTTCATCTATCTGCTACCTCTTTCATGCACTCTGTTTCAACGCAAATCAACAGATTCGTGGTGTTCTTTCACACATTCGTCGTAAAGGCAGTCTGGCGGTTAGTAGAGTTCACAAGCCTCATTAGTCACGTCCGCTGTGTTAGGGATTTCCAGGTTACCAACCCAAGGTCGTAAAATATCCCCAATAGGGAACACGCGTATGAAAATTGTAATCGATTTTTAAATACCCTGTATCTCATTAAGTAATTTTGTTTCTTTGAATTTTGACAAACGGATCAGTCTATGCCTCAAAATAATTGGTTTAGTAACGATAAATAAAAGGGCGCGAAAAACGAGCCGCCGCCATTTTGATGGGATTTGACGTCATGGTTTGTGTCTGTGTACGCTCACCGCCTCAGCGATTGGTCTGTTACGTCACGTCTACTGAATCATGACGTCATAGCCACCTGTACGCGTTTCAGATCCCCGAGTTGAAACTTCAATAAATGTGACCACATTAAACCTATTTAAAAATGTATTTTTTACTTAGGACTTGCATTAATATACTTTTTGTATCTGATACTATTAAACTAAGTGCTTGGTTTAGCAAAAAAAATCGACCGCGTGTTGCCTATTGGCATGTTTCAAATATGGTAGGAACTAGAGAAGAAGTACTGGACTCTGTTATATTTTCTTAAGCATGAGACTTGAGCCAACTTTTAACCAGCGTTGTTCTATGTTCACAGAACCACGCCATCGAGTGGGCGCGCGACCACAGGGTGCACCACAAGTTCAGCGAGACCAACGCCGACCCCCACAATGCAACGCGCGGCTTCTTCTTCGCCCACGTCGGCTGGCTGCTCGTGCGTAAACACCCCGACGTGAAGGGCAAGGGAGCCGGCATCTCCGTTGAGGACCTGGAGAATGACCCCGTCCTCGCCTTTCAGAAGAAGTGAGTACCTCTCTCTCCCTCTCTCTCATACACTCACACACACACACGTGCGTATACACCCCGACGTGAAGGGCAAGGGCGCCGGCATCTCCGTCGAGGACCTGGAGAATGACCCCGTCCTCGCCTTCCAGAAGAAGTGAGTACCTCTCTCTCTTTTTACAGTGGCGGCTCGTGACATGTTTTGTGCGGGTGCTACCAAAACATAAGGCGTCTGCAGAAAACTATCACCAGCACATTTAACGCAAATGTACTTGTCTATTGAAAATATATTCTAGCCCGACATTCTAGCCCTCTCATACAGACACTCATTTTAACAATTCAAAATGCTTAGGTTACATTCATCTATTGCGTTGATGGGTGACCACAAGCGCGGACTGGCTAGGGATGCCGGAATGCAATCGCATCCCGGGCCCCTGGGCAAATCCGGGCCCTTCGGCAGTCCGGGCCTCGGGCTGCCACCAGATAGTTCCTATGATGTAAATACTTCTCTGTATATTATTAAAAAAATCTTAACCCCACTCAATGAGTATTTTGAAATTATAATTGAATTCATTGTAATATTTATTGTAAATATTCAATGTAATTAATTGAGTATAATTGAAATTATTTTGCTACTGGTAGGGTGGCCTCTGTTAATCGCGCCCTAATATCGTATTGCAGGCCATAAAATTCAATGCAACCCCAAAAAAAAATGTTACGCCTTCGGCGTATTTGCCTCCGGCGGCTGGGGCTTCGCCCCAGACCCCAGCTGCGCCACGCCACCTCGTGCGGCCCTCCCCCCCGAAACCCAGCATCCCGGGCCTTTTTATCCCAGTCCGCCCCTGGGTGACCACGATGTAATGACTCCATTCTCTTATTCTTCAGATTGACAAATACTCTGTCATTGAAGTCTTCTATCCCGCTCTGCTTGTGAATTCTTTCTCTATTGGCCAGCCAGAGCTGTAAATCTATCTTCATCGAATTCCATTAGAATGCCTTTGCACTAGTAGCGACTAGGGAGTAGCGGTAGTAAACTAAAATTTTCCTGCAGTTCTTCTGTAGGTCACACTGCATGAAGAATTTTAAAGGTAGAAGCGCAGCACTTGATGTTCTCAAGTCAGAGCGGCATGTACAAACTTTCAAGGTCGACTATCAATTTTTGTTGGTCAATAACAGGAAATAACGTCTCGCAAGATAGCAGCATTGTAATCTGCACCACAACCACACAAACAACATTGAGAAGTAATATTTAGTTTAAACAATTAAACAATTATAAAATTAAGTATGTAACTTAATATGTATTTTGTAATACATTTTTTTTTCAGTTTTATGTTCTAAATGTGGTTGTATTGTCTTGTTCAGTGTTGAACCGCTGCCAAACCAGTACATTTTGCCACACTTAGCCACAAACACAATCTACTTTCGTAAACATTGAGAAACATTTTACGACCACGAGTACACCCGGCTATATTGTTAGTTTTTCTGCTATGATGGTATCGATGTTCACATGGTTTTGACGATAGTGCTGCCTCCCACGGGTACTGACGTACGCTTACATAACCGCGCGAGACTCGGTGTACATTTACGTATATATAGTTATGGCCAATTTCGTAGAGCGGTTTCCTTCGCCGTTATTGTCGACAAGTTATACGCCCAACTAAATTCGTTGAAAGGGTTTGTTATTGGACAGACTTAGCGACATAGCGACAATCTCGACGAGGCAATCAGAGCTTTATTGTCACTTGAGGATTACATTACAGGTCTAAGGGTTTGTAAACACTTTCAAGAAGGGTATAGAAAGAAAACTCTAGCGCTTTACGAAATTGGCCACATTTTTACGAGTTGTAGTGGATCAATGATATTCAACAGCTATAGTAGGCTAGATGCGCAACCTAGCAACCACAAGCGTGTCAATTAGAAGCCATCTTGAATTGGGCAAATAACACAGGCGGGAATAGGAGTCTCTAACTCGACTTTCTGCCGCTCGCAGCGCTAGCAGTACTGAAAGGTCCAAATTAGCATGTAAACTGCCCAATTCAAAATGGCTTCAAATTGCTACGCTCGCTACTGAGTGAAAGGTTGGGGGACTGGTGATCTAGCCTACTAAAGCTGTTGAAAATCATTGTAGTGGATGGATTCCGTGCGTTTGGTCTGTATAGTTGGACTGCGGGACAGTCACATTGATCAAGGTATTACATGGCCGCAACCTGGTTTAATAGTTTAATAGACTGATACGAGTAAGCATAACCTCGGACAGATGACACATCGGATGTGTTTGAACAACAATAATAATGTGTAAATATATAGCACGGATGTTTAAATAATTATATGTGTAGCTGTAACTCCCTCATTTCCTCTTCTGTCAAGGTCATAGAGTGCATGAGTACCGGGTGCCGGTGTAGTCTCTCATCACCATGGCCTGAGTCGAGATCACTGTGCAAGAGATTTTGTGTTTTCAACCAATTCTTCACCTCTAGCTTTGCGTTGGTTCTTTTTCACACTCAGATCGGTTATATTATCTAAAATTACTTATTTACTTTGTTCTAAGTGGTTGAACGACGCACTGGAGCAGGGTCATATGGCATAGAGTCTGTTAAAGTTGCATTTTACAATAGGCAGGGCCATCCACGTGTATGCTGTCCCGAGCCCAAACGGTAATATGCCATATTTTGCTGCTGATTAAAAAAAAAGATACATCATGCACAAGTCTGATACAAATAATATGTTTTTTATGTGGAGAGAAAAGTGCGTTATTATTCGGACCCACAACTATTCATGACTCATCGGTCAGCAAATAAATTAGCACCATTCTACTTCTCACACACAATATGGTGAAGAGAAATTTTGTATTTATACTTCTGGAATAATTGACATAAACATTGACCTTGGAGCCCTCGTAGCAACCAGCCAAATAATAAATTATTGTACAATGATTCTCATTTTCTAGTCTCTAATGTGGTAGCTTTTACATACTCATATATGCCTATGTTTATTTATCCAACACACATTGTGAGCACCTACTATAGCCTTCACCTTCGCAGGGATATCCGTGTTAGGTAGCCCATTCGCATGACGCTCTGTCAATTTCCATGTATTCTAATGAGGTGGTATTTTGTTTAACACCGTTTCCTGTCCGGTGATAATATTATTATCTGGGCGACAGAGTTTGATGACCTTAATTATATATAATTTTTAAAAATGGAGCTGGTGAAAATCCACAGTGCACGAATAAAAGCCTCCTTACCATACCAACCACTTGGCTGCAAACATTTCTCACAACTTACACATTTTTTCATCTTCCCTTTACGAGGTGGTAATATTCAAGTAGTGTACGTGATTACTTACAAGTTAACTTGAATGTTGCAACCCTTTCAATTAAGTATAGGGGGAAGGTATTATGCCCAGCGCACAATTAACTTAACTACTAGCTCCCGCCCTCCATTTTTGTACTCAAAAGTTGTGTGCGCTCACTTCGTTCCACTTCCGACTACTGACTGCAGTAAATTCACTGTGGGTGGCCTAGATATTACCTTAAAGCAACCTAGAGTCGGTCGTACAGATAATCAATAGATTAAACTTAGGGAGTATTTGGTATTTCAGACTTGTCTGGAATCGGATCATTATCACACTGTACTGTTGCCAGTGCCAGCCATAACCTGGTGCGCACATGATCATTATCCAGCGTCACTTTGCATGCAAGTCGTCGCAGACATAATAGACTAATCTCTTCCCGTCTCGTGATTCATTCGTCATCCCCGCCATATGATCGCTCGTGTCATATTGCGGTCAGACGTACAGTGGGTGTGGTGACTATACACTATAGTATGTGTAGTCATAACACGATAACAATAATATTTATCACGCTCACAGGATGTGGTTCTCGTTTTACGCTTACTGAAGGAGTCGACGCCTCAAGTTACGGAATGGTTGGAAATTTCAGAATCCATAGAAATTTGTTGTTACCAGATATGATACACCAACAAAAGCAGTTCCCGATTAATGCAATCTTACCCTTCGTGATAGGTCGCACTATTGTTAAAATTGTAATTGTAATTATTAATTAAGTTGGGCTATAGCGTGGTCACCGTGTCCGTATGCTATGCATGAATTGAGGACCTCAAAATCGCCTTTCCACCCCATTTACCCCACCGCTTTAAATCTAATTCTTCCTCCTACCTGCCACTTTTCTCCAGTCTCCTTCCCCGATGTCATATGGCCTAGGTGTCGAATACGTCGTTAAACAATAACAAAAAGCATGCGCTGATGAAATGTATTGGAATGATTCCAGATACTACCTGACTCTGATGCCGATCGTGTGCTTCTTGGTGCCAACCGTTCTACCCGTCTACTTGTGGGGGGAGACTTGGACCAACTCTTGGTTCGTGGCCACCCTGTTCCGATACACGTTCACACTCAACATGACCTGGCTGGTCAACAGCGCCGCTCACATGTGGGGTGACAAACCCTACGACAAGTGAGTCCTTTTCTTGATGCCATTTCTGCTGGTTGTCTGTCCCGCTTGTTCTTTGCTTCACGTTGCGGGATAGAAAACTGTGTGGAACTTTAACTCCTGAAAAGTAATTAATATCAAGGTTTTCTGTGATTTCTTGTGAATATACTCGATGTTCGGGCGTATTCCAGGGAAGAAATTATTGCACCGAGGCAGATAAACGCTGCATCTGTTGTTCGCTACGGTCGGACAGCTCACAAGGGGAGAACCTGCTAATGACGCTTGCTAGGAACTAAAAAAACTGTTCTATTTCCGCATAATCAATATAGCGGTGTTGCGTTTTGTATTTCATCAAAATACACCAGTGTAATCATAGAAGTCATTACTTAGATGTCTACGTTTGTTTTCTTGAGTATTTTTATTCACGAAAATAAGAGCTGTATCCGTGTAATGGAAATTAGGACCATTCTGTGGAATTTAAATTCTTTGCACCATCTCACAGGTCTACAATCAGATTCTCGTTCACTGGTTGCAAGTTGTCTGACTTAAGAGTTAAGGTCATGGAGAAGAAATTTATCTGCCTTGGTGCAACGTTTGTGTAGCCAACGTTAGAATAGACTTTGCGATGTGCTTGGTGTTAATGGCTGGGAAACAGTGGAGAAGATATTATAATATCTTCCGTTTCCACATGCAACAATCCTTACAAGTTTTTCAATAAGATAATTAACAGCAGTCTTACCATCAAACCCGAAGGACGTTTAACCTTCAACAAGAAAGCATTGCCGACTTTATAACATTACTAAGAAGAAATGTTTCACACGTTTTTATGTTGTCTGACGTCAGAATCCTGGCACCATTGTAAGGTTTTGATTGCCTTGGTGCTGATCCATTCGTGCCTGAATTTCTTGACACTCAGCGTGAAGTCCTATATATTTACGACGTTGGGCCTATAAACAAAGCACATTATATTCTTTTATGTGTCTGCTTTATAAAGATCCCTTTGTTTTCATGTCTTACCATCATACCACCCACTTCTGCTTCGTCCTGCCCCATGGCATTGCTTTATGCAATGCTTTACGAGGTCTTAGGTATATCCTCCCAATGTTCTGACAAGTGGTTTCCTCCAGGTTCATCAACCCGGCGGAGAACCTGAGTGTGGCTATCGGCGCCCTGGGCGAGGGATGGCACAACTACCATCACACCTTCCCCTGGGACTACAAGACGGCCGAACTGGGCAACTACCGCACAAACTTCACCAAGGCGTTCATCGACTTCTTCGCGAAGCTCGGGTGGGCGTACGACCTGAAGACTGTCCCCCTGGACATGGTGCGCAGGCGTGCCGAGAGGACGGGAGACGGGAGCCACAAGAGTCTGGGGGAGAGGGGCCACGACCACGGCGAGGGGGTCTGGGGCTGGGGCGACAAGGACATGCCCGAAGAGGACAAGAAGATCGTGGAAGTTATCAATCCGAAAACGCAATGAGCATATTCCCTTCTTCCTAAGACTGAACTGAAACTATCTTCTGCGGTGGGGTAACAGAAAATATCAAGTGGCACAATAACAACGATCATTATTGATTAGATTGATTGATTGACACTTTTTACAAATCACCATCAGTAGCAAACTAGGCATTAAAGTATTAGCATTCTAGATTATGTGATTCATCTTGGAATTATGCCGTCAGCCAAATTGTTACCCCATCATTCTTTTGGATGTCTTTATATAACGTGTTTGGTATCGCCCCTGGTCGGAGCTGATACTTTTGTCATTCTAAAATATGTATGTTATTTACAAAATCTGGAGGAAATTGGTGACAGTGAAACGTGTGGTCAGTGAACCACGGAATGCTCAAACCTTTGAGACGTAGGGGAAACTATGGCTTTGTTGATCATCGCCAGTTTTTAATAAACCGTCAGATTTTGTAAAAAAAAAAGTTAAAACATTGATAATGTAAGAACAAAAATATAATAATATATGGATAATTAAAATTATTACTATTATAATAATTGGCTAACGTTCATTTGTTATCAAATTACCAACCAAAATTACTTTCAGGAATTATTTCTAGTTACTTTGCGGTTTTTTAATGCACATAAATTCTAAACCTGTGTTGTTTAGTCGGTTGTTTAACTGTGGTCGAAAACTTACTTTCGTTGATGTTATTGTGAAGATTTTTCCCGCAGTAATTTGGGGCCTTTGGTTAGTGAGGAATGGTACCAGGGTTATTGCTATGCCAAGGTTGTGATTTGAAGAGAAAGAGAGAATGACAGAGAACGAGAGAGTGAGTGAGAGGAAGAGATGTGAGTACACTCTTTCAGGGCCAATGGAATGGAATGGAAACTTAAGAAAAACTGCACAAACTTGCATATTTTTTATAAAATTAAAATTTATGTATATATTTTTTATTTATACAAAACGATGGTCCTGCATAAATATTTTTGTGGCTTATTGCTAAATATTTGGCAGCTTCAAAATTTCAGGTGCTAAGAAACTGAATTGTTCCATAGATTAATAGAAGGTAACTATGTTGTATTTATTTGTAAATGTGTGTGCATGTTTGGTTAATATCCATTAGTGTTAAGCTTCGTCATTGTAGAGATTTTACAAACAAGTTTAACAGTAGAATCAAGAAATATTGCGTATGTTTTGATATATTCGTTTAAGTGTATTACATTACAAAGCGGATGTTCTCTCAAGGCCATATGGCCTAGCATCCTTGTAAAAATTAATAATATGTAGACAAAGGCATTGAAGGCTTAAAAGTGAATCCAAAGCTTGCCATACCTAAAGTTATAATTTTGGTATCTTTACCGTTTTGAAAATGTAGTCATCTTTTTACTGTTTTATTGGCTAATATTTGCATTCTAATCAATTATCATATTCCGGGTAAGAACCAAGACGGAACTTTTCCAGTGCGCAGCTGAGCCTCTTTTGGCCGTTGATGTCTTTAACAACTGCAATTCTTTCTTGTTTGTGTATTCCATGCACTAATTCCTCTTCTTCTTGGTACCTACTCCAAGTGCTGAAAGTTTCAACCCGTGGAATAATTACTCTTAGGACCTGTGATATTAATGTAGGTTTATTAACAGTAATGAATAAATGAGTAAAACATAACAATGGATTTGTTGCACTACCTTCTACCTTCTTACCGGCTTCCAAGGTTATTCCCATGCGTAATAGAATACCTTCATCTGCAGGATTTGCTCCTTGTTATGGTTGAGAGACCTGATAACACTGTTTATATCCAGCTGCATTTACATCTTGTAAGTGATTTTAGAGAGATATGAAATAACAATATGTAATTATGAAGCTTTAAGAAATGCTATAGTACAACCTGTTTGCGGCAGTCACGCACATTGCACACTCTCATTGAACAAAACGATGTTTGATCTTTCCTTCGTTATGCGCAGGGGCGGACTGGCAGGTACGGAACTACGGAAACCCGTACGGGGCCCCCCCGGGTGGGGGCCCCCTTGGGGGCCACCACCCAACCCCCTGAAAATAAATATCTTATGCGATATAGATTATGCAACTAAATAGTAAGAGCATAATATTTCATCTCATGTCAGTGTAGAAAGGGACATAACGTATCAAATAGACCATCTACAAGTGCTACAAAGATTTCCGCTTTCCTCGTCTAGTTTGTTTTAAAATATGTAACTTGTCAAATTGTTGGGAAAGTAATTTCTTTAATTTAATTTCCAAAGTGGTTCACAGTCCATATGTTCCACATATTTATCGTCGTGTATCGATTTTTAAACATGTTTATATGCATTCTATAAACAAATTTATAGGAAACAATATAGTTTGAAATATCCAACTGCCAGTGTTGGGAAAGTTCTTTCTTTAATTTACTCTTGAACAGTGGTGTTCACAGTTCAACATGTTGTTCCACATACCTAACATCATTTATCGATTTTTACACATGTTCATATGCGTTCTAAAAACATTAATAGGAAACAACGATCTTCCAAATTACTGCTCGCTATAGCTCGCAATTTGAGAGTGACTTTTGATAAATTGCGAGTAAACTTTGTTTATCAGAAAAATAACACATCGGGCTGATCGAGTGTTTATAAGTGTTCAAAATTTTCAAAAGCGAACATTTAGGCAAAAATATATCAATCGGCGCCTACTGAAATCCGATCTCGCGCAGCACTAGCCATATAGGCTACCTTTCTCAAATGACAGGATCGAACTTCTATCCTAAGTAAGGAATTATAAATGCAATATTGACTTTTGTTTCATTGTTTTTCATGATAGGATATCGCCTCAAAACGAGTTTTAGGCCAGTAAGCATCATGCAGGACCGAAAATTGTTTCGCCTTCGGCAAAGTTGTCTCCGGCGGCAGGGGCTTCGCCCCAGATCCCACCTACATCCATCACTCCCTCGTTGCGAGTAAAAATTACGAGATGCGAGTGAACAACTATAATCGATATTTGTAGAAGGTTGAGAAACAATATAGTTTGAAATATACAATATAAAACTGCCAGAGTTGGGAAGTTTTTCTTCAATTTCGCTTTTTAAAGTGGTGTTCACAGTTCAACACGTTGTCGTTGTTCCACATAACTATCATTATTCATCGATTTTCCAACGTGTTTATATGCGTTCTACACAAAATAATAGGCTGAAAAAATTTTCGCCTCCGGCGGCTGGGGCTTCGCCCCAGACCCCTTTCAACTTCGCCAAGTTCCGGGGCCCATAAAATGCTTTTCCATACGGGGCCCTTACCCCCCCAGTCCGCCTCTGGTTATGCGTAACTATAACAATGATGTTTGGTAGTTTCATACAGGCTTGACATACATTTTAAAAGAGTTGAGGTCGAAGTGACCCAATTATACGTATCGTAGAACCACACTCTTATAAACTTCGTGATTTGGTTGTGAGATTTTTTGGCAACTCTTTTTCGAACTTAATAGCTCCTATCTCTTCGTGTCAATCGTCAATTTGTCGTTTGCTAAAATACATAAAAAATAACGATCACAATTTAGAAATATTTTCATGCAAGAAGAAATGATATTTTAATATGTGTGAACTGTAGAGCGACAAGAAAGATCTGATAGAGGATTACCTCGACGCGACCGCGACCACTGCATCATGGTCGCTACAGTATCGCAGTCGCAGAACACATTGGAGTCGCTCGTAACAATCGTCATCTGTTGAACCACAACTGTTTTCATTGTTTTTTACTTTTCTATAATCTGTCAGTTATGTTTGTGTTTTTGATATTTGTGGCCTCTTGTTAGCCTGAAGTATGTTATCTTAGGACGAAATGCATACATGATCCAGATGTAAGACCTCCTAAACTCACCATCCTAGCTAAGCCTAGTCTTCCATATGGCGATGCCCTTCCGTGATTGGTGGGTTGGTGGTTTTGAGGAGCGCTTGTATCAGTGAATATCCAGCCCCATAAGGCTGGATATTCACTGCTTGTGTCTCGACTACGCATTCGACCATAAGTCAGAGCAATCGATTGCTTCTCAGTGGCGGCCAGCTGAAGGTACCATACAAGTAAATTAATAATTGCAAAGAAAAGAATGTATGTCAGGTATGACAATACAATGTAAACATCTAAGAAATGGAAAACTGGGGCCAAGGAAGCTTCCACTCGCGTGGAAAACCGGATGAAGTATGTATGTGTTATCGACCTGTAGCAGTTACAAACTGCGAAGTGGGTAACCTGGAATTGGGTAACCTGGATCTTGCTGCTTGAGCACACTGCACGGATTGGTTCGGTTTTACCCAGTTGCATCAGAAAATATGTTTCGCATTTCATTACCTATATGCTTAAAACTGGACCATACAGGTTTACCACGACAGGAAAGAGTGCATTTTGAATGGACTAATAAAAACGGGTTTCATCTTATACAAAGAAAAATCTAGTTATTGTAAAATATAAAATTTTAAACTTCAAAATGTTAGTCAAAATTACAAAAAAAACTAGTTCAAAACACGAAAATTCCAAATTTTAAAAAAATAACCATGTTGTGCTATTGTATCAAAATTAGTTCTGACTTTGAGAAAAAAAACATTGTATATTTTATAAATAAGAAAATAAAAAAAATTATTTTAAAATAATTTTTTGTTATATTGGCGAGTTGAACAAAAACAACCTGAGGCCATTTCAATAGAATCACTTCTTACACCCATCTACCTGATTTTTAGTAGTTAATGGTAGACCTCAAAATTGTCTCCAGACTCAGTTCGCTGTTTCATCTCTCATTCTTTCTCGGAAGATTTTGTAGGTTGGCAATACAAGGTTGCACATCGTATGCAGTTCTCGTTCTCAATTTCTTTTGAATAAGTCATGCTGTTCGAAATGCTCAACCACTCCCAACAATAATTACCTACCTGCCATTAGTGTAAAATAATTATTACTTTCTTCTCCAAAAGCGAATTAATAAATCTGTTTCAATTTACATCAATTATGACGAATAAGACTGACGCGGTTTACACTCATATAATTGAAGCTTGAACATTTAATTACAATTATAATTATGATTGTCTACCTTGTATAGCACTTCTCTCACCATACGTTGATGTGTATGTAAATCTCAGGGCCGGATTCACAAGAGGTCTTAACTTAGGACCGGTCCTAAGTCCTGCTGTACCGTATGTGCTATTATAAATCAAGATAGGCCTACTACACGGCCCAATTGATAGCTACTTTCGTGGAAATCACAGTGAACTTGAAATATTGCAAGGCGGTGTTTTAAAGTTTAGTGTTTTGTTTTCTTGTACCTCCGCAATCTAAAAACAGAGAAATGTGTATGTCAAGGTAAGTAAACGATATTTATTTATGTTCACACTTCGAAGTCATAGACGTATTGCCACCATCTTTGAAGAAAGATAAGACCAACTCAGACCGGGCCTAAATATTTGTCTCAAGTGTTTGTTATTTACTAGGGTTTCTTAGCAACGTTGAGTCGAGGCTATTGTGCAGGTCCGTATCAGCCAATGGCGTAGTGGTCCTAAAGTTAGGCCAGGCCTAAGTTAAGACCTCTTGTGAATCCGGCCCCTCAGAATAGATTTTACACTTTTTTGTACTATTGTCGACTTTATCGCCATACTTATTTTATTTCGCCTTCTCAAAAATATTTACCAACGCATTTCCATGAAGAATGTAAGCAGTTGGATTTCTCTATATGATGTAAGCTATTATTAACCACCCCTAAACGGTTAAGATAATAATATTCTAAGACCCAGTTCCAGCATGCATCAGGTCGGGGATACATAGATAAATTCAAATTTGATTTGATTTGCTGTGCTAAATTTGATTGAATGAATATGCCAAAATAGTGTAGTTATTATTCCTTAAAAAAATTAAAAAAATAACTTCGGCTGTTTTACAAGCGCTCATCACTTGGTAAAACCCCATACTTATCTAAATATTTGATGTTATCAGTCATATTGAAAAAGTCACGGGTACTAAATATTTAACGAGATTATACGTTGCTCTTTGGCTTGAGAATTAATGTCAGAATGTCATCAGATAATTCTTTAATTTCTAAAACGATTGTTTGGTTGATGATTGATTGCTAGCATGTCCAAACCAGGTAAATTAACGGAAGAAAACAAGAATGTAATCTGTCTTAGTTTCAGTACAAAGACAACATATCAAAAGTTAATTGGATCGTGTCAATCAATGAAAGAGAACCGGGAGTGATTATTGGTTTTCTTCTAGTATGTATCTACTCAAGGTTTGAATTCATAGTCGGCCCCTACACCTAGGGGCGCCCATTGTTACCAAGGTAACAGTTGTTTGCATGTTATTTCCCACCAGCGAAACAAATCCAAAGCAACAATGGGTGCCCCTAGGAGTAGAGGCCGACTATGAATTCCAACCAATTGGTAGGTTGGAATTCATAGTTGTGTGGATAGGTAGTCTCACTATAGATATACTGTGCAAAATTAACGTGTTCACGCAGTTAATATTTGGAGAACGCTTTGGACAATATTTAAAAAAGGGTTACAAACCAACATTTAGTTTCATAAGAACCAAACACTGGATTAAATAAAAGCGTTTCAAATATTTTAATGCCTGTTATTTAGGAAATTACTTAAGAATTTGTTTGCAAATTAACAATTAATGGCGAATTCTGGGCATGAACACGAGATATTACAACAGATGTTATTGTATAACTTAGAAACGAGGTTGTATTTAATCGTCTCTATGAAGGAAAAATAGGGATAATAGGAAAACATATACATACAACAATACAAGAAAACTCAAAATAATCCTTCGTATAATTCTTATTTTAATTATCTGATTGAATTACATTCATAAACATGTATTGGGTTACGAGCACATTTTTAAGTTTTTTTTTAATATTTTGAATAAATAATTAGCTGGTATGTACAGTATTTGTACGATAACAAACTTGCAACAGTGTTTTGAAGACGTGAGTTTTTAACATTACTGCGTCTGCAGAACACATAAATGTTAAAAATAAGGTAGCCTACTGACTTATCGTTACAAGATCGTTCAAAAATAAAAATGTACAACGCATAAAAAATAATTTTTAAACCAAAACAATCGGTAACGGTTATCGATCATTAATATTTAGAAAATATCGAGTTATGACATTGATCCAGTGATATTCATTGACATTATGGAATTACAAATAAACACTCTGACATTACACCACTTCCTAGGTCAATGCAATGCGTTTTCAAAAGTTTGTAGATATGATGCAGCACAAGAACAGGAAACCAAAATGGCCGCTAGTGTTGGTTCGGATTCAAATAATGCTCCAACTCCATACGAGACTTGGCCAGTTCTCCCTCCTCGTTCAAACAATCGGGCATACTCTTGCCCGTCTCTACGGCTCTCGCGAGGGCCCTCTGAACCCCAGTGTCGTCAATGGTTCGCAGCTGCGACGCCCAGCCTAGAGCTGCCCATACTCTGATGAAGGCCGTGGAGCAGCCGGTACCGTAGGACCCGTACTCTCCAGACCGATAGTCCCAGGGCAGTAGGTAGTGGTAGTGAGGCCAGTGACTCTTAGTGACTAGGAAGACCATGTTGGTGTCTGAGGGATATCTGTAAACACATGTTATATTGTCATCATGGACAGGAACCTGGTACCGTAAGACCCGTACTCTCCAGACCGATAGTCCCAGGGCAGTAGGTAGTGGTAGTGAGGCCAGTGACTCTTAGTGACTAGGAAGACCATGTTGGTGTCTGAGGGATATCTGTAAACACATGTTATATTGTCATCATGAACAGGAACCTGGTACCGTAAGACCCGTACTCTCCAGACCGATAGTCCCAGGGCAGTAGGTAGTGGTAGTGAGGCCAGTGACTCTTAGTGACTAGGAAGACCATGTTGGTGTCTGAGGGATATCTGTAAACACATGTTATATTGTCATCATGGGCAGGAACCTGGTACCGTAAGACCCGTACTCTCCAGACCGATAGTCCCAGGGCAGTAGGTAGTGGTAGTGAGGCCAGTGACTCTTAGTGACTAGGAAGACCATGTTGGTGTCTGAGGGATATCTGTAAACACATGTTATATTGTCATCATGGACAGGAACCTGGTACCGTAAGACCGGTACTCTCCAGACCGACAGCCTTTTTTTTAGCATCTTTTTTAGCACCTAGTAACCTGTGTTATGTATAGTTAATATGAAGATGTAATTGACTCACTTGTCGCCGGGCTTGAGTCCCCAGACGGTGACGGCGCTGTTGACGAGCCAGGCCAGGTGGAGGACGACGGTGTAACGGAGGATGCCGGCGATCATAACGGAGTTGAAGATACTCTCGCCCCAGTAGTCGGCGGGGGTGTTGATGGGAAGCAGCCAGCAGAGCACCGGCATTAGCACCCAGTAGAACCTGAAGCAAGATTGTAACAAGTGTTAGAATTATGGGGGGGGGGGGGGGGGATAATGCCTGTACGCGCCGCAAGTGGAAATCAAGTAGACCATGGACCCAATTGTGTATGAGTTTCTTCCAAATTTACTTAAATAAATAAATAAATAAATAAAAAAATAAAGCTTTAATGTCTTATAACAAAGATGAAAATTGTAATTATTCATGCACAATCTCTCCCCCCCCCACACACACACACTGCCCGGTTGCAATAATAGGCTAATAGCGTTTCGTAATTTGACTAACAGAAAATGTCTATTTAATTTACCATTCCCCCAAATAGGCCTATAGACTTCCAATTCGAACAATGGTTGTGACTACTAAAGTTGTCCCACTTTCTATTCTTTTCTCTATTAAATAGACAATATGAATCAATTACAAAATATGAAATACACAAATTTATCATTCATCTAAACCCTGTAAGAATATAAAATAATGAAATTCATTCATAAAACGTTCGTCCGCTATAGTATTATTATTTATTACCAAAATTCTATGGGCTCGTAATCCTTAATGGCCAATCTGTTGAGTACCTACGTCATTAAGCACCTCTAGAACATTGTAAATAATAACGAGCTCAGCTGACGAGTGTAATGTCCCGTAGACATGCACATACACGCACGCAATGCTCAGAACCCAGCTTTCCACGAATGACACACGACACGAGGTGTGTGTTATGATTCCCATGCTGTGTCGCATCGCACGAGACCAACAGTGATAACAACATGAAAGTGAATGCCTGTAAGCCGACCTCCCCTATATACAATGTTGAGTGTTATGTTGTACATTCGTGACACTGTCCTTGCTAGTCGGCATGCACTCATGGAGTATAATTATAGGGGACAATAGAATAGAGTTATCGACAACAATTCACTACACTCGTATAGTACATTTTTGAATAAGCATTACAATGATAGTAGTAATTTTTCGTAGGAAACCTGTCCGGGATACTCAAATCCCTCTTCAGGTGATTGCGGCAATTGGAATAGTTGGGAAGGATTTTCTGAGAGCTGTTAGTATGACCCAATCCCAGCACTCACTTGTGACTGAGGGAAACCTCGAGAAATTTTTTTTATCAGGATGGCCAGTAGCGGGTATCGAACTGGTGGACTAGTGAGCCACGTGTGATAAAACTGAACCATTTCTATCGGTAATAATCCTATTATTTATAATTCACATTTGAATCGGTGACAATCAATTATGATATTCCATTGTCTTTGTCTCTTGAGATTTAAGTATTTTCACTCAACGTCGTCGGTGGACCATAATTGATAAAGAGTCGGACAATAAACCGAGTGGAATACCAGACACAAGATATAATAAATCCCATGCTACCGTCTTTTTTATGCCGTACGCATCTTTTACCGGAAGCGCTCCATAACCGTCTCATCACGATTGTTAAGATTAAATGAGATTTTCCGGGAAGTAAGTAATTTAGTGAAGTACTCCAATGCTGTGAATCGAAGGCTTTTACACGTTACACTAATCATCCTATAAACTATATCCTTTCTACCAACATTGTATTATTTTTACCAATACCAAATGAAAAAAATTAAAAGGATAATAATTTTAGTAATTGTTTGTAGGGAACCTACCCAGGTATAATTCATACCCCCCTTCAGGGGACTATGTAGGTATTGCGGCAATTGGAATAGTTGGAAAGGATTGTTTGAGAGCTGTTAGTATGACTCAATAGTCAATGCCAGCATTTTTGTAGTGACTGAGGAAACCTCGAAAAACACTTTCAGTCAGGATTTACGGTAGCGGATACCTAACCGGCGACCTCCCGAATTAGAGCCTAGTGTGCTGCACTGAGCCCTCTCTATCGGCAGATTATATGAAACATCTGTGTTAGGAATGTGGAGAAATACTGCGTTTTAGTAAATTTCGTTGATGTCAATAACAGGTAGACACTGTAGTGGCTACATTGCAACTGTACACTGTAAAGAAAACCCGTCATATTGTGTTGTATTTCTACGTTACTTCCGACCACGACAGTACATGAATCGTTTCATTCGGCGAGTGCTTGTAAATGTGATGAGCGAATCCACATTTATGGGACACGGAAGCTAACATTCTAATAGCAACCACCACGCAACTACTTCCGTCGCCATAATTTGCCAGAGTTTCCTCTGTAGACATACCTAATGTAATTGTGTAGTTAATTATGGTATGTCCCCTTTTTTCCTCTCTCATTTCAGTTTTTTTAATTTGTAATTGTCCTGCTTTCAGTAATAACTTGTTATCCAGTCCGGACATGCAGAACATTTGATACGCTATCTGCCGCCTCCCCCCCCCCCCCCCCCCCCCGCTAAATTGAAAGTGTATGCCGACCCCTCACGTCCAAAACTTTCTATATGAAACTTACAACAGTAAAAACTAAATTATTCATGCGTAGTTTTTGTAGGATTTGTAAACGTTTTTTATATTTCTGAGATGTTATCCTTTATTTATTTCCGGTATAAACGAGAGCTGGTAAGTAATAATATTACATGAAAAAAATATATATTTTTAAAAACAACGCTTATATTTAAATGCACTAAAAAGTAAAAAATAAATTTTCGCCCAACACATTTTTGCCTCACTCGGAAAATAGAAGCGTTGGGCGCTTTCGGTATTGACATAGATTGCAGTATTCTGCTGTTTATGCAGGGAAAGCGCCCAACGCTTTTATTTTCCGAGTGAGGCAAAAATTTGTTGGGCGAAAATTTATTTTTTACTTTTTAGTGCATTTAAATATAAGCGTTGTTTTTAAAAAAATATATTTTTTTCATGTAATATTATTTTATACTTTTTAGTCTTAAAGAATCTTGCAATCGAATATACATAGAATATCGATTGATTAATTAATTATGATGGTTTAATACTTTAATTGATTATTTAGTAAATATGACAATTGATTCGTGTATTGTCATTAAGAATACGTCTGTGTGCAAACTTTCAGCTCAATTTGACGTTCGAAAGTGAGTGTTTTATCGATCCCCATATAAAACATCAATTAATTAATTATGATGGCTTAATTGATTATTTAGTAAATATGACAATTGATTCATGTATTGTCATTAGAATACGTCTGTGTGAAAACTTTTAACTCGATTCAACGTTGGCAAGTGGTGAAATATCGATTCCCATATAAAACATTAATTAATTATGATGAATTAACTGACTATTTTTAGTAAATATGACAATTGATACGTGTATTGTCATTAAAAATACGTCTGTGTGAAAACGTTCAGCTCAGTTCAACGTTGGAAAGTGGGTGAAATATCGATTTCCATATAAAACATCAATTAATTAATTAATTATGATGAATTAATTGATTATTTAGTAAATATGACAATTAATTCGTTTATTGTCATTAAGAACACGTCTGTGTGAAAACTTTTAACTCGATTTGACGTTGGGGAGTGGGTTAAACTTCAATTCTCATATAAAACATCAATTAATTTATTATGATGAATTAATTGACGATTTAGTAAATATGACAATTGATTCGTGTGAAGTCATTAAGAATACGTCTGTGTTAAAACTTTCAACTCGATTTGACGTTAGGAAGTGGACTGTACATCGATTTCCATATAAAACATTAATTAATTAATTTTGATGAATTAATTGATGATTTAGTAAATATGACAATTGATTCGTGTATTGTCATTAGGAATACGTCTGTGTAAAAACTTTCAATTCAATTTGACGTTGGAAAGTGGGTTAAAAATCGATTTCCATATAAAACATGAATTAATTAATGATGATGAATTAATTGACAATTTAGTAAATATGACAATTGATTCATGTATGGTCATTAGAAATACGTCTGTGTACAAAATTTCAGCTTGATCGGACATTTAAAAGTAGGTGAAATATCGATTCAAAGATTCATCGATTTCCATGTAAAACATTAATTAATTAATTATGATGAATTAATTGACAATTTTGTAAATATGACAGTTGATTCATGTATTGTCATCAAGAATACGTCTGTGTTAAAAATGTCAGCTTGATCGGACATCTAGAAGTAGGTGGAATATCGATTCAAAGATTTCGTCCAGACAAACAAGGCAAGTTAATATAAGCGTTGTAAATAAAGCATCAAATCAAAATACAAGATAAAATTAAGATGTTGAACACTAGAGAGCCTTGGCACGAAAACTTGCGCTTAGAACTGCTTTATTATGAAAAAATGTAAAAACAATACATTTACTGGAACTACAAAAACGGAATACCAATCAATTACGCTTGGGGTAGCCTAAACATGTTTTCTTATTGTGCCTCCTCCCACCGTTCAAGTATGAGACCCAAGACATTCGCCCCTAGTCCAACCTCCTAGTTGACGACTTAACGTTTCCGTATAATGGATGTGGATTAAGAATTGAAATATGGGTTTTCTGTGCTGACATTCCGATATATTTACTATTGATTAGTGGCTAACGACTAACAAGTGAATAATTAAGTTTAATATATTTTAGTCGAAAATTTAGCCATCGCACTCCATCAGCATATAGAACAAACCATTCACTAGACAATAGACTTTATCTTTGGAACCTATACAGACGCAATCTGAGCCACAAGTATCAATGGTGCCCCGACCAATGCATTCCCCAATTGTGGATCATACAATCGCAAAAAAGATACAAAATAAACAGAGGAAAAAAATAATGAATTTTGTTTTTAATTATACAACAAATAATACAAAGCAGCAGTCACACAGCAGCTGCTCTCTACCATCTGATTTGTGTATGTTACCATATTTTATAACCGTGTCAAAACAGAATTCCGTTGAGGACATTTTCCCTTTAACAGATAAATCTATTATTTTTAATAGAAAAGTATATGTCAAGTTTGTTTTTTGTTAATTTACTGATCGTGTGATGTAGAATTGGCTATGTTTTTACGTGTACAGCAGCCAATGGTATTATACTTTCTAAGATGTAGAAAGAATGTAGGCCTCCACAATTATTCCTGTTTCAAATGTAAAGCAACCAATGTAAAAAAAAATGCATTTAAATACCGGTAAAATCGTCATTACAACTACCCCTTACCTCTTCTGGATCATGACGATGGTGTCTTCCTCAATGTCGCTCATATCGATGGCCTTGGCCCGCTCAGCCGTCTCCGGATCGGCGACCTGGAGTCTACAGCGGAGTTGTGCGTAGAGGAACCCGCGGTTGTGGTTGAAGGGGTCTGCGCCGGTGCCAAAGTGTGCATGGTGGAGGCGATGCTCCAGTACCCAGTCGTACATACTACCCTGCAGACATACACCACACAGTATCATAGTGACAGTCTACAGCGGAGTTGTGCGTAGAGGAACCCGCGGTTGTGGTTGAAGGGGTCTGCGCCGGTGCCAAAGTGTGCATGGTGGAGGCGATGCTCCAATACCCAGTCGTACATACTACCCTGCAGACATACACCACACAGTATCATAGTGACAGTCTACAGCGGAGTTGTGCGTAGAGGAAGCCGCGGTTGTGGTTGAAGGGGTCTGCGCCGGTGCCAAAGTGTGCATGGTGGAGGCGATGCTCCAATACCCAGTCGTACACACTACCCTGCAGACATACACCACACAGTATCATATCGGCAGTCTACAGCGGAGTTGTGCCTACAGGTTGTGGTTGAAGGGGTCTGCGCCGGTGCCAAAGTGTGCATGGTGGAGGCGATGCTCCAATACCCAGTCGTACATACTACCCTGCAGACATACACCACACAGTATCATATCGGCAGTCTACAGCGGAGTTGTGCCTACAGGTTGTGGTTGAAGGGGTCTGCGCCGGTGCCAAAGTGTGCATGGTGGAGGCGATGCTCCAGTACCCAGTCGTACATACTACCCTGCAGACATACACCACACAGTATCATATCGGCAGTCTACAGCGGAGTTGTGTCTACAGGTTGTGGTTGAAGGGGTCTGCGCCGGTGCCAAAGTGTGCATGGTGGAGGCGATGCTCCAGTACCCAGTCGTACACACTACCCTGCAGACATACACCACACAGTATCATATCGGCAGTCTACAGCGGAGTTGTGTCTACAGGTTGTGGTTGAAGGGGTCTGCGCCGGTGCCAAAGTGTGCATGGTGGAGGCGATGCTCCAGTACCCAGTCGTACACACTACCCTGCAGACATACACCACACAGTATCATATCGGCAGTCTACAGCGGAGTTGTGTCTACAGGTTGTGGTTGAAGGGGTCTGCGCCGGTGCCAAAGTGTGCATGGTGGAGGCGATGCTCCAGTACCCAGTCGTACACACTACCCTGCAGACATACACCACACAGTATCATATCGGCAGTCTACAGCGGAGTTGTGTCTACAGGTTGTGGTTGAAGGGGTCTGCGCCGGTGTCAAAGTGTGCATGGTGGAGGCGATGCTCCAGTACCCAGTCGTACACACTACCCTGCAGACATACACCACACAGTATCATATCGGCAGTCTACAGCGGAGTTGTGTCTACAGGTTGTGGTTGAAGGGGTCTGCGCCGGTGTCAAAGTGTGCATGGTGGAGGCGATGCTCCAGTACCCAGTCGTACACACTACCCTGCAGACATACACCACACAATATCATATCGGCAGTCTACAGCGGAGTTGTGCCTACAGGTGGTGGTTGAAGGGGTCAGTGTCGGTGCCAAAGTGTGCATGGTGGAGGCGATGCTCCAGTACCCAGTCGTACATACTACCCTGCAGACATACACCACACAGACAGTGTATCAGTATCATATCGGCAGTCTACAGCGGAGTTGTGTCTACAGGTTGTGGTTGAAGGGGTCTGCGCCGGTGCCAAAGTGTGCATGGTGGAGGCGATGCTCCAGTACCCAGTCGTACACACTACCCTGCAGACATACACCACACAGACAGTGTATCAGTATCATATCGGCAGTCTACAGCGGAGTTGTGCCTACAGGTTGTGGTTGAAGGGGTCCGCGCCGGTGCCAAAGTGTGCATGGTGGAGGCGATGCTCCAATACCCAGTCGTACATACTACCCTGCAGACATACACCACACAGTATCATATCGGCAGTCTACAGCGGAGTTGTGTCTACAGGTTGTGGTTGAAGGGGTCTGCGCCGGTGCCAAAGTGTGCATGGTGGAGGCGATGCTCCAATACCCAGTCGTACATACTACCCTGCAGACATACATCACACAGTATCATATCGGCAGTCTACAGCGGAGTTGTGCCTACAGGTTGTGGTTGAAGGGGTCTGCGCCGGTACCAAAGTGTGCATGGTGGAGGCGATGCTCCAGTACCCAGTCGTACATACTATACCCTGCAGACATACACCACACATACTTGGTGGAGGACGGAGGTCATATAGCGTCGGACTTATCATGCCAGGGTAGTCATAAGAGGTCAGGGGAAGCCAGTTGGGGGGGGGGGGGGGCTGAGGGTGTATCGGAAAGAGTACCGCTGCAAGTATAAAAGAGAAGAATGTGAAAGTTGAAGCCATCGTATGAGATGAATAAAGTATATGCGAACGATTTGAGAATTATATTCTCTTTTGGTGAAACGTGTTATTTGCTAAACTTAAATGATGCTTTTGACCTTTAAGGGTAAGTTTTTCATGCTCTGTGATTAGACACATCTGAAATTGTGCATGCTTGTAATTAAAATATATCAACAAAGGTGTCGATACGCGTACATTTTGATTAAATATTTGGAAAACTTGTTTTTGAATCATGCAAATGTATTTACTTTGTCTAGTGTGTGTGCCCAGTGAAAGAAATACATTAAGCCTACATCATAGGCGATAAGTGTGTAGCTGAAGGTGGGACCTATGAAACGAACAACTCTACAACGCACGCCGCAATGTCCTTCATGATTAATAAATACCCATTGTCTTCGTTGAAAAACAAGGCGGATCCGAGCCCTCTGTTGGCTTCCTGTGCCGTACGTCTTACCACGTTAATAATTAATACTGATTTCCCAGAGTGCTTCAACGGCCGTGTAAAATGCAACAGTTTGTCTATGCTACCCTAGACGTAGTCCGAGTGTATAAACATGTCGATCGCAAGTATACCCAAGTGGTGTTCTTGCATGGATGGAAGTAAATAATGTATTTGCAGAGGAATTGTGTACTTTGTGAGGGTGCTTTTCGCAAAAATAAAAACCCAATAAGAGACTGACTGTTACTCCCGCCGTTTACCCACGCATTTGTTGAATTGTAACAATGGCGGTGTTATTGTTATTAACAACAATAATTATTGTAAATCGAGTGCTAGGACAAGAGAGCTCTTTGTGTGGATGCTTTTGGTGGCCCTGAAAAGGGCCGTTTGTTTTCGTAGATCGCATCGTAAGCGCGAGCGAGAGAGACGGACAGTGGTGGACGCTGCTTCAAATTAATTTATGATGTGCTTCTATTTACAGGCTATGATTTGATATAGTTTAAACTTCTAATTGAATAGTATCTCCGTAATAATAAATTAATTGTTTATATCGTAGCTTCGATATCTTTTTTAATTCCTAGATGGCGTTACATGCGGCCAGCAAGGTTTTCATCCGGCTGGCCATGTCTCTGCCTTGTAAGAGCAACATACAAAACCTTTGCAATTAGAAAATATTGGCATTTTTATTGAAAGCTGAAACCATACCTGCAACTTTTATACAATATATGCACCATTATTTAAGTACTATTTCTTTATAATCAATAAAGAATGAAGGAAAAACACAATAATAATTCCCAGGAAGAAATGCGTATGAGAACAACTATTATTCCCATACATCCAGAATACTTTGAAGCTTGATTTGCAGACCAAATATAATCTCAAATAATATGAATTTACTGAAATATCATTGTATAAAATTATATCATTTGTTGCAACATTATTTCATCAATTGCCAATTTTCTCCAAAACAATACAAAAATCCTGAAGTACCCATGGTTGCCAAACGTTTTTACTATTTCTACCCTACATCAAATAGATTCATTCTACAAGATATTTATTGGAGGAACTTTTCATTGGTGAAATGGTAGTGAAACCAGGAATAACAAAATCAAAACCCTGACTATAAATCGAACCCAGGTCTCCCAGAACCCGGGTTCGATTCCCAGACGGGATTGGTTTTTTAATTGCTGGATTTCACAAATATATTCATGCTGCATTATGCGATCAAGTTTTCATCGCATTCTATCTCTTCCATTTTATTTTTTTAAACATCCTAAAATTCCTAATTGTTTGTTTTGTAGTGTTGGTTTTTTACCTGGCCGACGATGGTCTGGCAAGTGACGAGGAACAGTCGTAGCGGCCATGCTGCTGTGTACGTGCGATGCGCGTAGAGTCTATGCGCACCTGACGTCACGCCGATTAGTGCGACTGAGCCCAGCAGGAGCGCTGCAAGACAACAATATACAAAGAGTTTAGAGAAGAAGTCAGCGCTACCTAACGGTTGCTCAGAAACCTTCTCAGGAGTATGGTAAAGACGTGCATACACAAATACACAATTACTATTCCCCCCAATGGTACGATCTCGGTCCGTATAACTATATATGGTTTGGTTAACTTGTTTTCACCATGACAACCACAATAAGAAGAAGTTATCCCGAGGGTAGGCTAACTTTATCTAGATCCTTACCCGAGATCGTAATAGTTCGCAATGTGGGTGGACTAGATATTCTGGTCATGCATTATTATAATCTGTGGGATTTGTTGTCTCCACGCTGTTCTGTTTCAACGGGGTTTGCCGCTACCTACTTGTTATTGTCCACAGCATGAAGTACGGCTTAGAATGCGCCCTGACAACGTCTGCCAACATACGCGTTGATAGTAGCTCTACAATACAGGATGCAGAGAATGAAATACAACTAGATTTAGGTTGGTATTTGTCATATACGTATTTTCAGTGACACAACATATGACGAAAATACCTTGCGAGATGCAGCGTGGCCAGTATAAGGTAGCCTAGCCTGCGGATGGATGATGTACCACATTTGCAATATTATCAGCATTACAGTTGATGATGTTATGTTTATGTATGTACTGGTCGAAGCCTCAGACAAAACCTCATATAACAACTAGCTGGCAAAGCACATTTGGCTGAGACTTTAATAGTTACATTATTTTGTTATATTTATACAAAAATAAATCACCTATCCCCTACCTATTTATACCTAAAAGATCTATTTATAAAATAAAAGTGTTTTCCACTGGGGACTGAATTCAGAAAAAACACTAACAAAATGAAGAATTTGAACTGTGATAGAAATAGTCGAATATTGTTAATAATAATAATGACACGGTTTATTCATATTCTAATAACCTATCAGTAATTCACACCCGAAATTATTCTTCCGCCTGAAATGTGATTGACCCTAGACCGGATGTCTGATTGTCTGGCAAAATGTCGTCTTGAACCCCAGCACGGGAGGGCTTTGACCTCAGGATCGCTGAACCCCTGTTGTCATAGTGAAGTCTTTCCCTAAGTCATGTGTCATTTATAAAAATCATGTTCTCATTCCTCCCTTGTTTTCACCCTTTAGTTTTTCTGAGATGCTTTGCTATAATAATTAATTTTATTGTTGTTTTCCTGTCCCATGAAAGGACAGGATGGCCAGTGTAGGGTTATGGGCATGCCCATACCCTCTGACAACGCGTCACCTTAACACTGTTCAGATGCAGACCTTTAAGTGAACCCTTATCCAAGTTACGAATTCTATTTTTTTGCAAGTGTTACTTTAATGTGCACAAAACTACAAAACAATAGAAAAAAATGGGATTTTTTGTATTTGTAATAATTAATAACGAATATTGGGTTTGATTTTATAGGAGACCAATGATCAACTTCCATTCACGTAATTCATTTCATTATTAGACTTGATTCACTAACTTCTTAGGGTAAATAAACGTATTTAATAGCTCACGGTTTTATGTTTCAGTTACAACAATGATTGTTTTTTTACCATGCTTTAGCCGAACGACGTATGAAAGATGATTCAATTTATTGAAGTTTACCTGCCACATATATATCTAAATACGACTGCAGATGACTGTTTGTAAATAACAATAATTCACGGCAACGAGCTTCTTGGGCTTGACATATCATGTTGGGGCAACGTTAATAGAGAAAGAAATTAGCGAAGTGCCTGTAATTTAAGACTATAGTCGGCTGTATACACATAACTTTTGGATATAGTGACGTAATGAAGGTTCTTTGAACAGTTTTCTATTAATTTACGTGTCATCATGGATTTATTTACAACTATCTGGATGTGCAACATGGTTGGAATACGCGTCTGCAATCTCATTTCCGTATTTTAATATTCTCGGACATTTTAGCCCCTATCGCTTCAACAGTCACAACAACAATGTGAACAATGTCAAAATCCGAAAGTTAAGAGCTAAAATGGCTGCCCACCGCCTTCTTATATGGCTATTTAATTTGTACATTGATTTATTAGCTGATTCAAGTCCAGTAACGAAGTTACTATTCATAGGTTGCACGTACGTCACATCTTTGCGCGCGGCGGCCACATTTGTGATCAAACTTTGACGTTGCCATGGTGAAACAATTGAAGGCTGTTGTGATAGAAAACAGAAATTCTTAGTTCTTTAAAATTCAACGTTTTTTAAAAATAAAATTGGTATGTGTCGTAATTTTTAATTGTTTTCTTACTTATGTTTACTTTTTAAATTCTAAATTATGCTTTTTTTTTTTATCGAATTTGAATAGTATTTGCCAATGATCTAGGATTGGTCCTCATCAATTGTGTCGCAATCATGGCCGCTGTGACGTCACGTGGGAACTATGAATTATAAGTCCGTGGTGTCATCATGGACATTGTTGGTGGCCATTAGTGTCGTAGTTCCAACACACAGATGCCATCGACACGTATACACGAATCATTCATTGTAGTAGACAAAACACTGTAATGCGTTCCCTGTTTTATTTCTCTATGATGCGTTCGTTCCATCAATAAGAAAATGTAACCTAGAGTAAATTGTTTTATACTATTTTTGAGACTAGTTCAAAGAAAGTAATTTCCATTATTTCCTTGATTTTAAACTATTCTATATTAATTCTAATAACGTAAACATCTAGCTACTTTCGTTTCTTTCTCCAATGACGATTCTATCAATTTAATCCTGGTCTCATTCTTGACGAGATAGAAAACTCCAGAACTCCAACTAAAGACCCGATGTTATGGGACTAGTGAACTCATGCTACAACGATCCAGGTTTAGGCTTCACACAGCCAACGAGGGAATCTTAAGTTACCTTAGGTTAATTAATATTATATTGGCCCGCTAAATATTAAGCACAGAACTAAGTTGTTTTCTCCGGGGAAACACCAAACAGAAGCGGTGTTTCCATGGAGAAAGCAAGCTAGCGCTGGACTTAATATTTCGCAGGCCATCATAATACTGGGCCTTAATAATCTATATAATCCCTTATATCATAAATATACAATAAATAGGCAATTTACGGACGGAAGTGATCAAATGTTACAAAACAAGAATCCTGCAAAAAGTTTCCCTAACGTTTATAGTACCTAATTTCTCTCATGCTAACGAAATAAAAAAGTACAATAGTACTCACTTCATCTTTTACTTCTCTAGTTTCTATCGTCTACTTGAAACAGGTTCACTAAAGGTTAATTATATAACCTTGGATTGGATACCTGGAAATTACTAACACATCGGGCGTGACTAATGAGGCTTGTGTACTCTAGGGAGAGAGCGGAAGACATGCACCTTTGTGTCAAAGAACGCCAAGAATCTGTTGCATGAAATGGGCAGTAGGTATGGATCTGTAGTCGGAATGAGACTAGTTATGTTGGGACCAATATAGAAGCACAGTAGACGCCATTATAGCTTTAAAAATAGTTGATTTACTTACAGAATATGGAGGTGCTGAAGTAGGCCTGCGTTAGGGCCAGGTAGATGCCGTATAGGGCCCCCAAGTGGAGGTGAATGCAGTTGATTTACTTACAGAATATGGAGGTGCTGAAGTAGGCCTGCGTTAGGGCTAGGTAGATGCCGTATAGGGCCCCCAAGTGGAGGTGAATGTAGATGATTTACTTACAGAATATGGAGGTGCTGAAGTAGACCTGCGTTAGGGCTAGGTAGATGCCGTATAGGGCCCCCAAGTGGAGGTGAATGTAGTTGATTTACTTACAGAATATGGAGGTGCTGAAGTAGGCCTGCGTTAGGGCTAGGTAGATGCCGTATAGGGCCCCCAAGTGGAGGTGAATGTAGATGATTTACTTACAGAATATGGAGGTGCTGAAGTAGGCCTGCGTTAGGGCTAGGTAGATGCCGTATAGGGCCCCCAAGTGGAGGTGAATGTAGATGATTTACTTACAGAATATGGAGGTGCTGAAGTAGGCCTGCGTTAGGGCTAGGTAGATGCCGTATAGGGCCCCCAAGTGGAGGTGAATGTAGATTGTAGATGATTTACTTACAGAATATGGAGGTGCTGAAGTAGACCTGCGTTAGGGCTAGGTAGATGCCGTATAGGGCCCCCAAGTGGAGGTGAATGTAGTTGATTTACTTACAGAATATGGAGGTGCTGAAGTAGGCCTGCGTTAGGGCCAGGTAGATGCCGTATAGGGCCCCCAAGTGGAGGTGAATATAAAACAACACATTGATCCAGTCTGTCTCCCGCTTGGCCCACTGCGGCCTCTCTTCGGCTCCAGGCGTCGCGTCTTCAGGCATCTTGAAACCACCCGCCCGCAGCACAGACTACACACGAAATGGACGCTATCCACTCGACACCTCGACTCACGTTTACTAGAATATTGAAGGCGTTATGTATATTATTGAGTTGTCACTTCCGTCTATTGTCACTGGTTTCTCATGATCGTCTGTATTCTTAATTCAGCAATGAATTAGTTGCACTATACCATACTCTAGCTAGACCACGTCTCTATACATATATATATACACGTGGCCATACTGTTGGACCTGTTCAGTGGATGTGAATTAAGTTTGGTGGCCGATAGGGAACCTTAACCTTTGATTTGTTTATGAATACATTGACACCACCAGGAAGATATACTTGTCCCGAAACAACCGTACAATTGATTTCGTCATAGGCGAGTGGTCGTGGCCATTCAGTGAGCCCTTATTTCAAATACCGATCGCTGATTGGCCACGAGCCTGTAACCAAATACCTTACTAACCAGTGCAGCCCAGCTGGTTAGTAAGGTATTTGCTGTAACGAAAGCATAAAATGTAAGATTGTTTCGGACCAAGTAGTTCCAAAACGTGCCGTACGTGCCATGATAGGCCTACAGCAGGTCAGATGCTAGTAGTATAAGTGCAAATACCTTAATAGTAACCTTCGGTTAAGTCAAGGAACTCCCCGATTTTATTGGTGACACATTTTTGGTGGCGACCCTAGCGGTGAGGCTCTAATCTCAGTCCTCATGTAGCCCTAAAATAGTGGCAATGGCCGGAACTGGTTGCAACAACCCATCCATCTAAAGATTCTTGAATGTTTATTCATATCCACCAGGCTGTGAATCGAGAGCCTCTCGCATGGGCTTATAATAGTAACAAATACCTTAGTATACAACCTATATAGTAACTTCGTTACTGGATCTGAATGAGCTAACACATCAAGATAGAGATAGATAGATATTTGGGCTTAACGTCTCATATTTTTGCAACTTGGCGAAAGATGGCGGTGGGCAGCCATTTTAGCCCTTATTTTCGGATTTTGACATAGTGCACATTAAGTTGTTGTGACTGTTGATGTGTAATTGCTTAGCAATAAGGGCTAAAATGTCCGAGAATGTCAAAAACTGGCAATGAGAATCGCAGACGCGTATTCCAACCAAGTTGAACATCCAGATAGTTGTAAGTCCATGCTCTCTGCGTGGCAGCGCAGTTTTCATGTAGCCGCATTTGTAATGCTAAATTATCACAGTTACGGTCTTTGAAACATGTCCTTGCTCTTGCCTAGACAGTGAACTCACAAGTCATTTCCCGTATATGCTATACTTTATTGTTTGGAAACACACTGCATGGCTGGTGTTGTGATAAATGTTCAGTAGCTAGCAACTAAATTGGCCAAACTAAACCTTATTGTTCGTTTCTAGTTGTCAGTGGTTTAAAGTAATTGTTTCAACGCTAAATTGTCCCAGATGTAACTAATTCAAATTATTTATCACTCAAATTGGCGCACGTAGTTTATCAACCATAATGATGGGATTGATGGCTTTCTACAAACAATACCATTATGATGGAAACATTTGGGGTAGGTGTATGTTCATGTGTAAGTTGTTGGGAGTTTAAGAGCGTCGTGTACGTTATACGTATTACAAGTTATTCCATACTTTTTATAAGTAGGCCTATATACATAGATAATAGTCAAGACTAATAAATAATAATGTAAACTATATAACTTTTTATTTAGATACATATTTGAAAATGGCATAACTCAATAAAAATATCAACAAACTAAAGCAGACATTTATCGGCGTTCGAGAGCTTAAATTTAACAGCTTGCTAAACCGCTTCACTCATAATGAGTTTTTCTTACTTGTGTTGCGATATCATTGCGTGAGCACTGAGAAACTACTATCAAGTTATGTGAATAGTAAATTGACTTACGACAACAGCTAAACAATAAATTTAATACATCCATACATCCTGTATTAATTGCGACCGTCTAAATTATGTAATTAAGCTTAATTATCAAATGCTTGAACAGTCACTATACTTATTTCGGAGGCTTTCACGGGAGGGAGTAAACTATGATATCGTGGTTTTCTGGGTATAACCGTGTCAAAAGGTGGAACGACCAATCCAACGTTTCGCCCATATTGCAATGGGCTTCTTCAGGGACCTTCGTGGAGTGTTGATACAGTCACCAACAATTATCACGAGGGGGAACTCTGGAAAGTGATGCTAACAGAATAACACCCGCTATCGCAAAGCCTCATGGTTCCACCTTTTGACAAGGTTATACTCGGAAAACCACTATAGCTTAGTCATTATACTTTCCCTGATACAATTTCGTCTTCGATAAGTGAACCTTAACCTCAAATACCGATAACAGATTGGCCACGAACCTCTAGGACGATATTAAAATATGATCTTTGTAAATAGGTAGAAACAAATTGTCAAAAGATTGTGTTAAAATAAAATACTTTATTTCATTAGTAGTTCTCTGCAATATAACAATTAACAATAGATTTCCTGATAGTGCATTGATTGACTGACTGCACCATTATACTGGCTTAACATTTCTGCTGAATTTATGTTCATCAATCCCAAACAAACCATAAACAGTTCATTTGGTTATAACTATTCATAGGTTGCACGTACGTCACATCTTTGCGCGTGGCGGCCACATTTGTGAACAAACTTATACGTTGCCATGGAGAAACAATTGCAGCCTATTGTTGTAGAACACAGACATTCCTAGTTCTTTAATATTCAGCCTGTTTTTGAAATAAAATTTATATTTGTGGTAATGTTTTTATTTTTGTGTTACTTATGTTTACATTTGAAATTCTAATTAGGCTTATTTATTAAATTTCAATAGTATTTGCCAATGATCTAGGATTGGTCCTCATCAATTTGTGTCACAATCATGGCCGCTGTGACGTCACGTGGGAACTATGAATACTTGTACCATAATACCCAAAGATGAGATAGGTCCTGTACTATACCAGTGTACCATACTCATATTTCCAGTAATACAAACGAACGATTATTTGCAATATAGTGTCATTATCAATTGTAATGATTGTGTATAGGGCCCAACATTAAAAATAATCAAGCATTTAAATCTACAGATCTGCTTTCAAGTATAATCCATAAAATATAGTCTTGACATACTCCAAACATTATAAAATCCATGCTTCAATCCAAACATGTAAAAGCACTTTCATGTTTCAACTTTATACTCGAAATAACAGTAGGGCCTATTTTAAAATTAAATTGGCTACTATTATTTGGTTATTATGTTGACATTATTACTTCCTAGAATGTGTTGATTTGAAATAACATTTCTTAAAATACAAATGTACATATACAGAGTTGAGAAGATGTACTGTATGCAACATACAGAAATTGACGGCCTGAAATATTAGTTTGAAGGCTGCATTGATATTTAATAAAATCATTTGTTTTATTAAATGGTTGCATGGGGATGAAAGCATCAACTTCTTATAGTAAAGACAACGTCATATAAAAGACACAACAAATGTAAATTGAACGAATTAATATACCGTATAATTATCAGTTTATATAAACGAAGTATAATATTAACAGAAAGAAAAATTCGTTCTTCTAAATGATCATAAAAAATACCTATTTATATACTATATGTATGTGATGTTTCTTAATATACCTTAGTTAAACAAAGAATTTGGCATTTCTGTATGTTAACCTGTGCAACAGAAATTTCTTCATTTCTTATCACAGTGAGAACAGACTTCACATCAAATAGACACTAAAGATTACATGAACCAACCACAACTTCACAGTAAGGGTAACGTTAAAAACTTTTTATGTTTAGCCTTATTTTCGGCACATGACGCAACTTGGAAGCATTTCTGCCAGAACATTAAGATAGCCATTTTCATTTTGGTTCATGAAATGGTCTACATAATATTATGAAACATGTTTTATAAAAATGTTATTGACACAAAAAATAAGTCATTGTCTTCAGGGCATTGAAGATTAACTTTAACATTTGGATTTTCAAAGTAGTCTTGCAAACTTAATATGAACATTATGCCAAGGAAATGATATTTTGAAGACTTGCGCCTGCTTTGCCTATAGGCTGGCCCTGCCCTGTTATCTACCACCTACACCTTATCAAGCCATTAGCTTATGTAATATGCCACTTTTTTAACTGATTCTATTCATTTTATCAAGGCTTCGGCAAATTTGTTACAAAATCATTTATATACCAACACATGGAAACTGTTGAAATCCGTTTGTATTTATTATGTATTTTGTTTTAAATTTATATAATTAGTATGCTGGATTCTTGTGGTCACCTGATGTACATCAGACAGCTGACAATAAATTGTTTTTCTCTCCTACCAATCCAACGTAGTTATGTTTTTATTAGTGTGGTCGTTCTGTAAAAGTTAAAAAGAAATAAATCAAAACAGAAGGTAATGCAATTATTATAGTCAAACGTTGGGACTGTTGATCCGACTATATTCCATAAAAATACAGTGTACTACAGGCTGATACTGTTATACTTCTGATGAACCTTATTAACATAATCTACTCTTATACTATGTTTAATTGTTCGTAGCACAATCCCACATGTGTTCGTGATATAACTTATAAAGTGCAATCAAAAGTACCATTTTACCAATAACAACATTCAAATATTGTTAACATGAATACAAACAAATAACTACATCCTATTGCTAAACAGTATTGGGTCCACAAATGTTGATAACAAAAATTAATAGCTAACATACTTTGACAATAACAATACTATATTAAATAACTGTAGTAACTCGAGTATACGTCGCATTCAGGGTTAAAAAACTTGAATGGCCTTAAGTGGTTGGGTAGCTGGCCCAGTACTAATAAGTGTTATCCAGATGACTAATAATAATAATAATAATAGTAATAATAATAAACCAACAATTTTTGGTGGAGGTGCCAACTCCAGGTATACTAAATCCAAGTGACTAGTTATTTTGCAGTCTTCACATTTTTTGTGTAGTACAGTGTATTACCTTTAAAGCATCGAGTAACATTGTGTTTGGGATTTTAACTGATTAGACGAAATTGTTGTTGCTTTTTTAAAGAACATGGGGGGTGGGAAACGTACAGAACATATTATCAAAAATATATGTTACATCCCAAAACCAGGCTGCGACTTATATTCGAGTATGACCATTATCGAGTCAAAACAGAACTGTGCTTTACATACAAAATATATAACTTTTCTAATTGTAGCTTAAAATTAAGTTTGGTTTATTTTATTCTAAATCACTTTAAAATAAGATACCACGTAGAAAATTTAATTCGGTAGATTTGTAAATATCAACTAAATGTATTTGTATTATTCACTAAATATAACACAGCTTTAGTTCGAACTAAGATAGGAGTACTCGCATATTATGAAGACTAGACTTTAAGCTAATCAATAATCATATACCAGTAACTCTATGGCATGGCAATTTTACTGGTGGGTGGGGTTTAAGGTAGGGTGAAACTAGAGCCTGTTTTTGTTTTTTTGCTTTTCACATTCGTTGGTGCCCGGCCATCAGCCAATCATATTATGAAGCAACATGAACAGTTCAGGTTTGAAGCTATAGTAACGGTATGTAGACTTGAGATTTTCTTAGTTTGACGCTCCCCTGCTGCTCCCCTCCATCGCTATGTGACCACCCCTTACCCCCGTGACAACCCGACAATCATATAATATTTTATTAATTTAATATTATATTATTTATAATTAGTCATATTTGTAATACTGGACGGTGGTCACACCGGAGCTTCAAACCATGTCAAACAAAATATCTGCATCTGCACTGTAGTGATTGTTTGTAGATCATCAACTGATAATGTGTACCCATCATGGCTGCATGAATACAAGCTTAAGGAATATCAGAGTTCAATCGTATAATTGTTAGCTCACACTGGTAGGGGGACTAAATTAGTATGCATACAAAATAAAAATAACAAAATACAAATACATTCCAAGCATTTTCAGTTTGCATAAACTAGTTCGAACAAAGTTAGTTACAGTACAACTAACGCCTGTGTTATACATAGAATTACATACATAAAGATGAGCTCAATAACACATACAACATTAAAACTATGACAGCTATGTAAGATAGTCAAAGTGGGGTTTGTATGAATAAGTAGTCATAGAAAATAATGATGGTAAAACACACCCAGAGCAGCTGACCTTATAGCAAGTATGAAAGAAACACGCACAGTAATACAACTTGAAAACAAATAAAAAAAATGTGATATAATAAATAATTTCTCATAACTTGAATCAACTGGCACAAAAAATGTTCTTATACATATGCCTATAGTACAAAGATGCTTGAACTTGAATGTCAATAATCTTAAGAGCAATGACGCATCTACGCATATTTTACATTTAGATAGCCTACAGCAAAAAATATTTTGGAGCACAAAACAATTTTATTGAATTAAAACATGTATCTTATTTAATTTGGAGCTAGGATTTTCAGAACACTTGACTCAGATTCACAAAGATGCCTAAGTGCTAAGACGTCTAGTTTAAGCAAATCTTAGTGATATAAATCACCCATATGTCGTTCTGCAATGTCATAAAGATAAAATATAGTAAAATATCAACAATTAAACTAATACAATTTTATTTGTGAATCTGTAGTAATACCCAGAAATGATTTATCTTGATTTGTCTAGCTAGAATTTGCTTAACTTAGGGCAAACTTAGAGTAAGGTATCTTTGTGAATACAGGCCCTGGTTTTCAGTGCACCCCACACCTTTTTATCAAGTTATATTAAATTAGTTCTTTTTTTTTGAGAAGATGTGTTTTATTTGTTTTTTAGTGAAATGGAAGAATGGTTTTTGAATTGGGATCGTTACATTTAATTAAGTGCGCTTATGTTGAACGAAATTCATACAATATATTAGGACAGACAATTCTCATCTGATAGTTTAAACATGGTTGTAATAGTTGGTGGGAAACAAATTTCAAATTGCTGCTTTGGAATAACAAGGCACTCACTATCTTATAAACTTAAGTTGCGAATTTTAGTAAAAATCTAATAATAGCAAAAGTAGAAATAATCCTCGTCATGACATTGAAAAGATGTAAGCAGAACATGGCACATTATAATAACTGTGTAACAGTTGTCATGTTTCCGTAAACAATGGATGGGCATGAATTATATTGATATTTGTGTTAACCATGGAGTCAAAACATTGAGGTGAGTTTGAACATATTCCTAACACAAACGAATACATCAAGAAACAACGCAAAAAATAAATTAATCTTGCACATCTTTAACTATTTTTAAATGCTTTCTATCTTCTTTGTCCATGTCTCTATCACCGTATCCCCAGAGGGCGTGAGAACCATCACCGGAACGTTCAACCCTCTTCTGAACGAGTTCTTCAGGCACAGTCTTGCGCTCGTAGGCCCACCCCAAACCCGCGAAGAAGTCGATGAACATTGTCGTGAGGTTCAGGGAATAGTTTCCGAGCTCTGAAGTCTTGTAGTCCCACGGGAACACGTGGTGGTAGTTGTGCCAACCCTCGCCGATAGCGATTATGGATACGGCAAGGCTCTCCACTGGGCTGATACCCCTGGAAAAGTAAGGATATTTTTGTGTTACATTGAGGGATGCATTCTCGGCTGTTCTTCACTAATAAATTAAAAGCCCTGGCTTTGATTTTATGTACTTAGGCTAAAATGTGTTAAAAGCCAAGAAATACATATTTGTAATATCATTTATGTTTTAAACTCTGTTTTCGTTTCTTTTTTACAATATTACGAGGACATTTTGTTCAAAGAACCACCTCTGTATATAAAAGATTAGTAAAATAAATACTTTTTCTATTCCAGCTCTAATAGATTAAATAAAGCATATAATTATATTGGTGTTTTTAATAGACAAAATCATTACCTAATACATTATTTAGGCATCCAGTGCGAGCGGCCTGGGCAGGATAGATATGCTGTGCATGCCCCGGGAAAATGAAAGATGTTTAAAAAAATTGTATAAATTATTTAACTATGTACATTATTAATATTTCATTGTGATTAAACTTTACTATTATTCTTTCACCCTATATGACCTGTGATTTGTTTGCGATATGGGGTAAATTCATATATCTGTTGTTTCTTTGTCCTGTTGAATCGCTTTTCGAACGAGCGGTTCCTACAAATTACAAAATGCAACCACGAATGTAACCTTCTGCATCTTACTTGTCGTATGGCTTTGCTCCCCACATATGTGCGACGCTGTTGACGAAGAACGCCATATTGAGTGTGATGCAAAACCTGCAGTTGAACATGACAAAGAACGAGTCGACGAGATTCTCGTTCCAGTAGTACCAGGGCACCCAAACAGGAAACACTATCACGAGCAGCGCGAACAGGGGGATGTACAACCGCTTCTGCCACATCACGATAGGATCTGCTTCAAGGTCAGACATGTCGATCTGAGCTCGTTTAGCAACCACCTGAAATGTATGCAAAACATTTTATTTGTTTATCTTAATCTTTAACAAATTCAGTCCCATAGAGAGATCAATCAATCAGGCATCAGTGTGGAACTGATTTTTTGCCTAATTTTTGTGGGAAGTGCACTATTTTTATGATGAGTAAATCTCTGTTTTACATGTACAATCACAAATAGCAATTTCATACAGGTTTGTTCCTGCGGTCACAGATACATTTTCTGTGATGCGGTCAAAGAGCACAGGTACGTTAACGTAAAGATGGATGACCTGAGCACGATCCCCCGTTGAAGCAAACTTTTACTACAATTGCTGTCTCAATAGAGTAATAGTTTTTCGTTAATGATAAACGAAGAAATATAAAATGTAAACAACAAAATGGAACTGACAATAATTTGTATTGAAACTGTTAACAGAGATGTAAACTCCACAAAACAAACTCTTAATATTAATGAAATGAATTTAAATGTAACAATAGTTTTATATTTGATTACGGAGACTTCACCTTTCTATCGTAGAACGTACTTTCTGAAAAACACCAAATTTACCGATACATTTTGCAATGAATGTTACAAAAAACATATTTCCAATTTCTCTCCTTAATGTGTTACAATAGCCGTGTGCCAATATTCAGCGGCTAAGTAATTAATGCTTACAAGCGGAACAAATCGCTGTTGACTTCGCTTGCAAGCAAGTCATACAGCCAGCAGAAAAAGCAGATTGATTTCAGGACAGTGCTACTAACTAAGCGAAATCAACGGCTGAATATTGGCACTCTGCTTTTATGTATAGGTCTCTCACAGCAAGAAGTAAACTAGTATCTGGACCGCCCACATTTAGTTTCCAACTTAACAAGCGTGAATCACTAACGTTTTTCCCGATTATCTAGTACAATTTGGTTGCGGTAAGTTTTTTGACGGTACCATAGAAGAAAACGTGCAAGCAGGTTTCCGTCAAAAAACTTAACGCAACCAAATTGTACTAGATAATCGGGAAAAACGTTAGTGATTCACACTTGTTGAGTTGGAAACTATTTGTGGGCGGTCCTGACTCTTCTGACACTATCTACTTCTTGGTGTGAGAGACCTTTATATACCGGTACGTTAAGTGTTATAGAATCTAACCTGTGGATGCGGCGTGAGCACAAGCCAGCCAACATGAGAGAACAAGAAGCCCCTGCGAGCATCATGGGGGTCGGCGTCAGTCTCGCTGTACTTGTGGTGGATGCGATGGTCCAGCGCCCATTGGTGCACATGGCGCTGAAACAAACAAGAAAGTAAATAAAATAAATAAATGTACCCCCATTTCCCCTCATTTAGAGACTACCCACTCAGTAACCGAACTGATTTTCAGTGGAGGACTTTAATTTAAAGCGACTAAACCAACCCTGTAGGCTCCGAACACCATCAACGCGATAACCGAGCGAAGATCGATATTTCAAATACGAAACATGAATCAGTGATTGGACAGTGCGAACACCTGCAGAGAAATGGCAGAATCAACAAGGCCGATTTAGAACAACTTTGAATTTATTGAGTGCTTCGTTGTTAGGACGTCTCCAAAGTCACCGTTTACTTATTTCTAAGACAAGAAGTAATGGAACTTCTGCCTGAACCGGGATTTGAACCCGGGATCTTCTGCATTGGAAGCAGGGATGCTAACCACTGGACCAACGAGCCAAGTATGATGACTGATGAGATAAGTTATCATACCTCATATGTATTTATTTATTTTATTATAATTAAGGCCAGTGTAGAGCACAATGCCCTCTTTAGCCTGATGAGGGATGATTGATGAATGATAATGAGGAAAGGAGGAGGGGAAGCCTGGTACCGCCACGTTACCTACTCCTGTAGAAAAGTACCAAGAGGACCATCGGCTTTACGTCCCATCCGAAAGGATCCGGTGTAACTTTGACCAGTCATATAGGTTCCTCCACTAACCTGGACTGCCGAGCAGTTGACGAGAAGAACTGTTACACAAACTTTCGAACCCTCCAATGTGCTCTAACCAACGGTAACTAGTGTTTCAGAGGACATACCTCATAAAGTATTGGGTACCTACGCATAATATGTCAGGTGAATTCAGTGGTATTTTGTAATGATGAAAATTAGCAATAAACTTGAAATTCTTATTTCGAAAACAAAAGGATCCTGTGTAGAAAAAATGCAAACTAATTGATATTATGTCAGGCGAATCAGGATGTAATTTGTAATTTTGAAAAATAAAAATAAACTTTGAGGTGCTACAATTTGACAGCAAAAACAGTTTTTGAAGTAGAAACAATGCAAACTATTTCGTATTTGCAGTCGTCTTAAAAAAATTATGAAATAAATCACATTCTCATAAAATATGTTGTACATTAATACATAGTCTTTCTCTGAATTCATAGGACTTTTAGATAGAGCTAATCGCGGCCCAGACTATAAAAATATCTACAATCTACCAACATTAATGTCTATCTAAATAACAAGAGCTAACTCAACTTCCCAATTGACCTACACATTTCACATCAGAGCCTACTGAGTTCATGTGATTGTGATGCTTTAATTACCTGTCCAGCGATCGTGAATAGAATGATGAGAATAAGTCTGAGCGGCCACTTGGCCTTGTAGGCTCTGTGTGACCAAAGCCGATGAGCTCCTGCTGTGATCCCGAAACCAGACGAATATGTCACTACGAACACTGAAACATTCAATAAACATCTATATTATTAGCATGCAGTATTAGTGATACAGATTTAAAACTTATTAATCGTCCTAACAAAAGCAAATAATTTGTTTACCATGAAAAGAGGTTGACAGAATAGACACAACAAACAAATTTGTGATTGCAGACCGATTATAAAAAAATTTAAACTACGTAGGTAAAAAATGGAAAACGGAGAACTATATCCGTGTTGACAAAAATGTGATTATATTTTACTATATTATGAAAATGTTCCCACTATAAGGCAACTTGACCTATTAATCAAACTAATAAATATTTGCTTGTAATCTTTCTGTTAAAACTAATTTTTTATATTATAATCACTGACATGTAAAAAAAAATCAATAACCAAAACCGTGGTGATCACCGATAACAAATTAATAAGGAAGGAATTGAGCGAATGAGGTCACGAAACAAAATATAAAAAAAAAAAACATAATAATATTGAGTCTGTTCAATTGACAGTAACGATACCAACAAAGTATATCACTATTAGTCTAATGGTCGCTATGACGAAGGCATCTATTTCAAACAAGTGACTCATGTTACCAATTAACATTGGAACTATAAAGAAGTCGGCACTTAGTTATGTTAATGCAGCCCATAGTTTTCTCCGTCACAGTAACTTGCTTTAAACCACTTACTACAGGAAGACTGAAGCAACAAAAACACTCACACACACTTGCATAATATCTCAGTAACAACGTGCATGAGTTTGAAATACACGACCCTTTTTTCCTTCGTCATAAAAACAAAAAAACGCCGTAATGAACAAAGATTTAAAAAAATGTAAATTACCTACTTAAATCATGTTTTGTAATGACATAATGACAGTTTTCACAAAGAAATGACACCCTTTGTACAAGTTGTCTTTCATTTTACTTCTGGGCATTGGATAGGGAGTGATTTGGAGTCACACAAAAGTGAATCGCAAAGAGGACTGGCAAGACAGTGTGAAGAATATGAAAGTTTGAAGAGGAAAGATGATGAAGCCAATATGAACAAAGAAATTAAATGGATAAAGGATAATCGATACGAGAGCCCTCTTTGCGGGCACCGGTCACCGCGGGGAGGGACCATCCTCGACCGGACCGTATAGTAGCCTTCATTTTCGTAGAGCGCTAGCGGTTCCTTTCAGTTCTTCTTGAATAGAGCTCGCTGTCATGTACTCGTCACAGCTACAATAAGGCAGACGATTGCTTTGACACCGGTCAAGAATTTGTTTTGTAAATTTGTGTTTTTGCCCCTTTTGGTGACAGTAGTAGCATCTTTGACAGTGCGCCCGCCCGCGGAGAAGCTCATTGTGCTAAGTTAAACGGGCATGTAACCCTTCGTGAATAGAGCTCGAGAAAGCGCTCCACAGAAATGATGGCTACTATACATCCAGTAAACTCCACTAAACAACCATTAAAAACAACTCTTTCAAATCACTATTCACTTTGTCCGTTCATTTTTGAACAAAACTTTGTAGGTAAAGTCTGTCCACTCATAGTAGAAACGAAACGTTTAGAGCTATAATGGTCCATGTTTGTGTATTGAACCATTATACACGGTTTGTAAACCAAGATTTACTAGAAAAACACGGTTGCCAATTTTATAATAACGGAAGTCGAAAAAGTTCCGCTTTGAAAGAAAAATAATTGCAAGGAAATGACAACCGCGCGCTCCGCTATTTCACGGTCTATTAGACAAAGATTGGTCATTAGCTCTAAACGTTTCGTTTCTACAATGAGTGGACAAGCTTTATCTAGTTTATTAATTTCAAAAATATAATTCAGGTGCAGCGCAGGTACTGACGTCACTGACAATGAATGCCAAGAAGTACATCCTTATCATCGGCTCTAGGACGTGACATGTACATGTTTCCTTGACGAGACAAACACAGCTGTTCAATGAATATTGGCAATGATACATAAGCCGACAAACGCAGTTATGTAATCCCTCTCGAGATATGAAAATCACACCTCGTGATAAGACCTGGACTAAGTATGCTTCACCTTTCAGAGGGGGATATTTGATATTTTTTTTTAATTCTTAAACTTTGAATTTTATACATGTTTTTTGTTGTAATTATTGTTTCTTGATTTTTTCTTAGTTTTGAGTTTCATGTAAATGACTACTTTGTTTTGGAAATATGAAATAAGCATGCGTTTTAGAAATTTTTTTGTAAAGTAACTCAAAAAGATTATATTATCAGATCAGTTCGAAATTTCTACACGCGTACATTGATATTTTCCATGTAGTTACTCAGCTTAAAATTGTATACTACCAAATAAAATACTGCGGATTACCTTAAATGCCTTTTTCGTATTTCGTAACGGTTTTCATATTTTATAATTTTTAAATTAAATTGAAAAACTGTCTGATTCATTAACGTCATCATATTTTTATATTCGTTGTTAGTAAACTTCTAAAAAATCCTCCCAAAAAGTATAGATTAGATAACGAAACCCATTAAGCGTTCTAATCTCGAAATCAATACTGTGTCCAATCCAGTCGGAAGTGCGAAAGTCCGCCTCATAACTCACTCATCTTCCCACGCAAAGTGCGCCCGTCATATCAACACCCATCTCACTGTGTCTATTTCGGGGTAACCGGATCCTCTCACTCGCTCTCTAGCGCATGCCCGCCCCGCTCAAACCTTCCAGAACATTCGCTGATGGGTGGTTATGTAATACGTAATCTAGTTATTTAATATGTTACACATTTAGCCATGGATGCTTCAGTGTCCTTGACCTTTCCGATCTGGCCGCCAGTCTCGCATGATTCAGAGATCGCTAACCTGTGACGACTGTGCGCGTGCGTAGTAACACGTTCTGTGCTACACAGCTGTTGTTTGTGTTTATTATTATTATTGTTATTATTATTATTGTTATTATTATTATTATTATTATTATTATTATTATTATTATTATTATGATTATTATGATTATTATTATTATTATTATTATTATTATTATTATTATTATTATTATTATTATTATTATTATTATTATTAATAATTATTATTATTACTATTATTATTACTATAATTATTATTATTATTATTAATTATTATTATTATTATTATTATTATTATTATTAATGTTATTATTATTATTTGTATTATTATTATTATTTGTATTATTATTATTATTATTGTTATAATTATTATTATTATTATTATTATTATTATTATTATTATTATTATTATTATTATTATTATTATTGTTGTAATTTATATTATCATCCTCATTGTAATTGTCGTCATCATCGTCATCATCAATCACACCACAGTCAATAAACTTATTGATAAATATTTTAAGATATTGTTATATAATTGATTTAGCTTATCGCATTTTAATTAGACAATTAAACTCTGGCAACTATCATAAGAGTTAAAGGTTAATGATGCTAAAAGCGACAAGGATATAATATTAAATTGCATGGACAAGATCAAACTACTAAATAGTACATTAGAAACACATTCCTAAGTTGGATGTTTACTGAGAAACAAAAACAAACGACATAGTATGTTTGATTAATTGAGTCGTTATATTTCACATTAATTAATATAAGTAGTTGTGGTTACACGTGCATTCTCAAAGCATCCTAAAGAAATTGTATCTACGGTGCATTGCAGCAGACATGCATGGCTTATATTAAACTAAGAATAAAAAATACAACCTAAATTACTTTCTCTGCCCAATAAGGGTAATAACTTATACTCGAGATCTTTATATTCACGTGACGTCACTGACATTGTTGGCGGCCATATTCCCGTACATGAGGTATTGCAGTTTCTACACATAGCGGCCACCATCCCGTACACTGAGTCATTGTTGTAGACAAACAAATGACTGTATTGCATACCAAGAATACTTAGGTTGGAATTCATAGTCGGCCCCTACACCTAGGGGCACCCATTGTTGCTATGGATTTGTTTTGTTTATGGGAAATAACATGCAAACAATTGTTACCTTGGTAACAATGGGCGCCCCTAGGTGTAGGGGCCGACTATGAATTCCAACCTTAGTATGCATGTGGAGCGCAGGTGATCTTACCTCAAATTTGGGTACAATACTTTCGACGTCGCTTTACGACCAACCGAATTTCCGAAAATGGAAATTCATTGTGGATTATTTTATTCGTGTACAATGTTTCTTATAACATTACATATAATTATCTATACTAAAGTTCCGTCGCGTTACTAGCAATGTGACCTGTAAAATTCTCAGGAGAGACGGTCGCTCCACGCGGTCTATTTCAACGGAAGTCGTTGGGGGATTCCCCGGTACCTGCTTGTTATTGTCCCCTGCATGGAGTGCACAAGCCTCGTGTGGTATGTATCCAGACAACGCCTGCCAATAGACGCTGTGATAGTATCGCTACAATACCGGAGACATGAAAACGATATACAACTAGATTAAGGTTGGTAGTTGTCACATATGTCACTTCACAATTATCTTAAAAGTTAACGCGACGTTAACGCGACGTATGTGTGATCTCGATTCAATTTATATTGTACGATTTGTGAAATGAAAACGACTTGTTGGTACCAAATGGGAATCGAATGCGGGACCTTCATGTAACTGAAACATGAATAATTGTTTTGGTAACATGTTTGTCTTGTTAAATTTGGGAGGACGGTCGTCAGCTTATAAGCTAATGTGATGTTATTTTGTTACATTTATTTTTATAAAACAGTTAAATTCTTCTTCTTTTTTCTCTATATATATATATATATATATATATATATATACTAGTTCGTTTTGTTGCTATGTTATATCTTTGCAATTTTCTGTCCTTAAACATTATTAATTATGTAGTTAAATTTATTATCCTTCTTTGCAAATTAGTTTTATAACTGAATAGGACAGACAGTAAACAAATAAATAAATAAAAAAAAATATATATATATTGCTTCGTAGATTTTCAGGGTAACCAGGTGATAAGCATGTCGTCTTTGTGGTATTAAGCCCTCTCGGATGAGTGCTGGTTCTGAAAAGAACCTGTTTACTCGACGTTTCGGCAGGTACGTTCCTGTCATCTTCTGGAGTAGATGCTAACAGTAGAACAGAAGAACAGAACAGAAGAACAGAAGATGGCAGGAACGTACCTGCCGAAACGTCGAGTAAACCGGTTCTTTTCAGAACCAAACACTCATCCGAGAGGGCTTGATACCGCAAAGACGACATGTTTATTGCTTATATATATATATACAAAAACAAAAAATAAATCGTTCTGTATTATTATTTTTCAGGTAATTAATCTGGATGGAAGTGAGTGCAATGGTCTTACCCCATATGAGCGTGTAGTAGGTCATGGAGGTGGCTAGGAGGTAGAACCCGTACAAACAGCCGATGTGTATGAACAACTGCACTGTCAGGTCCGGCCATCTTATCTTAGGTGAGTACTTGGTTGTGTCTGTGGGCGTCGCGACGCCTGAATGTGTACTTCTTGTCTTCGTACTGGCATATGTCTGTACACTAGCGCCATTGGTGTAGAGGTGAGTGTTTGTTGAATCACTCGCCGTCATCTTCGGATGCTCCACCTGTACAGAAAGACGTCGTGATCGTCACTTACATCGGAGTACATGGACGCAAAACCAAACCAATGTTCGCTGGAACGCCTGCTGTAAGGTGAATCACATTGGCATTATCTGGTAGTATCCAAGTACATTTATGAGAGCGTAGTGCTGATAAATGGGAAAAACACTTTCAGAGCTCTCTTTTGTAAAAGTAGTCGCTTTAAACAAATTTGCGAACAAATCAACCTAGTTACCTCTATAAGCCTAATAGCACAGTTATTATTAATTGTGCATTATATATTACAAATTACGTAACTGTGCAATACAACTTTAAGTAACAATATAAGTAAAAAGTTCGGACAAACACGGCTAAAACATTACACGCACTACTCACCCACTGCGTTATATTTCGGCAACATCCGTCGCCATCCTCAGAAACAAGGCAACTGAGTGTTATTAAAACTTTAAGGGTCGGTTAAGAAAGTGCTGATATAAAAATTCTGACAACAATTTAGTCGTCGGACCAGAATGAAAGTGACAGTCTCTTTTCATGAACATTAAAAACAAAAACGAAACATGCTGCATAACGAGAACATTTGTATCTGGGCGAACATTTATGCCAAGCAATAAATGTTCTCGTTCGTTATGCAGCATATTTCGTTTTTGTTTTTAATGTTTATATAAAGAGACTGTCCCTTTCATTCTGGTCCGACGACTACTTGCTGTCAGAGTTTTATATCAGCACTTTCTTTACCAATACTTAAAGTTTTATTGCACAACTAAGTAATTTGTAATATGTAATGCACAATTAATAATAACTGTGCTATTTGGCTTTTAGAGGTAACTATAGCTTGATTTGTTCGCAAATTTTTTGAATCATATTATGAAGAATCATAGGCCTACATATAATAGTGTTAACCCTCACATCTAACTGTACTTTTTCTTCTTCTTCCAATGTATAGCTACAACCAACCAGTGTTTTCTTATCCATTGTGTATTTTGATTGATTATTATGTATTGTGTACTCCTTAAATAAAATTTGATTGATTGAAGTTTTACAGTGCGCTTTCAAACTAATTGAACATTGTAGGTTAAGTACGTGAGTACATTTTTATGACTTATAACAGAAGGCTTTATCTTTATTGAATTTTTCCTTTTTCTTCAATTGCTTTTCCTGGCCTTGTCACCCAGCCTCAATGGTTGCCCTACATCGTAAATCAGTTAACTGACTTGATTAAATCGACACTTTACGAATTTTACTAACAATAATAGAATGTTTATCTTTATCGGTAGCATATCTGCAGCACAGTAGACATAAAAGATGTGCTGCCTACTGCCTACGTTACAAAACTACATAGCTTGTATCTATGGCAACTACATTCGCATCAACTCTTTGTTCAGTCTTTTCCTCAGTCATGAGAGAATTCTGTGACCGTATCCTCAAAGATGCATTGCATATCAATTTACTAACTAAATACACCAATTCCACACAAGAATAATAATGTCACGGCCACCCTCTCCATCCCCCTACCCCACAGTTTCAAAATATATTATGTTCTTTACGGTTACCTGTAACATTATTCTGTGATTGCATGAATCGCTGTTTTGCCTACAACATTACAAGCAAATCAAGTGACGATGAATTGTGTGCTTATTTTATGAAATTTTATTTCCCTGACTTCCATGCTACCGGTATGTATAAACTCATGTACACTTCCAGTCATGTGAGATTACAAGGTTTTGTAACTGAACTACTGCCAAGTCCACCCACTCTCTGATGCAGAAGAGTGTTTGACTCCATGGTTTGACTGTCCCACTGTGGCTTGGCAAGGTAATAAAGTTGTACGTATTGCATCAGACTGGTCTTGCATTTATTATGTATGTATGTACTCCACTGCAGCGCGTGTGAGTATCTTATTGCAGATGTTTGCATCTTCAGATGTCGCATGTCAAGTGCCAAAGGCAAATAGCATGGCAATCTACCAACGAGCTAACTCCCGCCATTGCACAATATACCAGGTTTCGCTTGCAAATGTGCAATATTGAGATCAGGGGATGTTTATAACGAGAAATATATAGCCAATTAAATATTTAACTTATTTTCATATATTTTGAGGTGTCTTGATTTCAAAATCTTTATCTATTTTGCCTACTTAAGATTTGTCAGTGTCAGATCTTATTTGGTGGATGTTTTTCATAGTTAAAGTATAATAGAACACTTTTTCTTATCTTTCGATGTCCATACGGAATTGGAATTGGAAATTTTTAATTTCCTTGCTTAATTCGCTGTTTGTTTTTTAATCAATATGCTACGATCAGTGGCGTAACGCAAATTGCCCGGGCCCCCCCGCAAGAATAGTTTCGGACCCTCTATATGGGGTTGATTAAGATCTAAATCAATTACACAACGAAATACACTTTTACTTGAGCTCTAATATCCCCACACAGTCACCTTAAAATTAGTATTATCACAAGAAGGGGTTTCGGCGTCGAGCATTCTAATGACTGGCAAGCCAAGCTGTTAATTAAGGTGTCCGTGTTCAACTGCTTGGTTTGCTCACAGTTCCCACTCTATACTGTTTATACTGAGAGAGCTTTAAGACTGTCTTGAGGCATGGTGCAGTGCTGCTCCTCAAATAGTGTTTGCTCCTCCTTAAATAAGGGTTATTTTAAAATCTGAAAATTACTTTTCGGTATGTTGCTACTGTGACCGGAATAGTAAGAAATAGCATAAGGGACAGTGGCGTATCGAGGAATTCACAGTCGGGGAAGGGGGGTTGAACATGCTAAGCATGAAGGGGGTCTGGGACGAAAGACACAGCCGGCGGAGGTCAATTCGCCGAAGGCGAGTTTTTTTCTTCATATGTGACGTTTTACACGCCTGTAAAGTGTAAACACGTTTCAGAATCGGGACAATGATACAAGATCCCCGTCCGGGCCGTGGTAGTATTTGGCCGTGCTGTGACATTCCACGTAGGGTACGCTCTTCACTGGTGGACACCGCACGGGACCTGGGGCCATGTCCCAGCCATTCGAGCGAATTTCCGTTAGAGTTTTACAGCGAATTTTATGACGGTTTTCATGCAATAACAGGCATTATGAAAAACAATTTATAGGTGAAGATTTGTACGTTTTAAAATAATTCCACCCATAAGTGTTTTAAATATATTCCTTCAAAATTGTCCCATTCCTCTAACTTCCTCCCCCGTATGGCCCCGGAGAAGAACAGATCCAAGTTGACAACATTTGAAATTTGATGACGAAAAAATAAGATCTGTATGTCTGGCGAGCCGGGCCCCCCTAGAGAGCGGGCCCCCCCGCTTCGCGGGGGCGGCGGGGTTCTCCTTTACGCCACTGGCTACGATACAAACGTATTTTTTTACTTAGTCCTATTGATACATCGGTCTTGAACATTATACACTCCTCAGATTCCGCGAAAACAAGAGATACGTGGTACGCTAACCAAGGCCCCAAGGTCTACTTATCACTTACGTTATGTATATACATGGACAAGAGAAAACAAAATACCAATGACATCCCCATATCTATAAAATAGGGATATTTAATGTATTTTTAATTTATATGCATGCATTCAATGTGTAAAAAAAAAGCTAACTGTCGTGTTGTATTTATTTTTCTCTCTACTTCTACCATTATTCTGTTAACATAATGGGGAAGGGGAGTTTTTCCTTTCACCACCCCTCTTTTCTACGCGCCAAAATCAGCCCCTAAACGTTTGGCACCCTTACCGCCCGTGATTCACACCAGTGACCTTCTCCACGCGATCGTCGATTAGAACTCGTCCACACAGGATGACTTGTAATTGTGATAGATGTTGTCACGAGCGCCTCTCTATTTTATTACACCAACGTCGCGTGTTCGATTAAAGTCGTGAGTGTCATGTCATCGATTTGACCGCGTTCGATGTTAAACATAGTAGCCTTGGTTGCCAGTTAGTGGCTTCGCCACGTTGAACGATAACCTATTGAAAATATTGACTGTTGTGTTGTGGCTTGTGTGTAGGCTTAAACTTGTCCTAGTCTCATCATGGTCTCATTACAAGTTGAGTTGAAACGTCTGAGTGGCGCTGTTGTTTGCACAAAGATTTAAAATAGACTTTTCTTCAGATAGATAATACAGAGCACCCTTTCATTTACAACGTCAGGGTTTGTAATGGTGCTAAATACATGTGTTTGCATAATTTTCATTGGAACACCTAAAGTGTTACGCAAACAATTGCACGTAACATAATGGGGAGACAATACGTACAGACAGACACAATAGTGTGGAAGAGAATAATATGTCTGACTGTTGAATTTAAATGTGACAATCTTATGTCACAGACGTTCCAGAATCTCCATAATGTGAACCTAATAAAACCAGAAGCACAGACAACCAATTATTTATCTGTGCCAGAAGTAACAGAGGTCATTCCCCTTAAATGACACACTGGTCTCTGTGTCTGTCTAATATAGCTAGATGTCTGTCTAGCTAGTCTGATGTCTGATGTCTAGATGTCTGGCTAGATGTTTGTAATTCCTTAAAATTAGTATTGGTCTCGAAGTACCCGTCACAACTTCCAAGTTACTCTTCAGATTATCTTTTGATATCCAGATTACAATTTCCACTAGTAATAACATATAGTTCACCTGTCCTGTCCCCCTAAGTTTCTTTTGGAAGTACTTTGCAGAGGATACAGAGTACATTCCTCTACAGTTTACAAGAGTAGGTATTGCTAGTTTACTAGAGTTAGCAAGAAAACGGATATGTCGTGGAATGTTACTCCATCTCATGCAGCGTCCGCTAAAAACTAAAGAATCCCCTCGAACTTCAGACCCGCAAGCTCGCCCGACTCTTTAGTCCCGCAAGTTGGCACAGCTCCTTCTGTGGGCCCTCATCAGCTAAATGAATGTTATCTCACAGCTAAGATCCCCACCTTCCCTCCGACGAAGAAGTATTTGTAAAAATAGACTAAAAAATATGACATGCATTGCGTGGTTGTAAGCTTTATCAAGTTATACCTAAGTCTGACAGTGTTATGTTGATTGTAAAAACGTTTGAGACTATCGTACCTTACCTTCATAACGAATTCATAACCTACTCTAACAACCGACTCACAGTTAACTTAATAACAATATTAATATCGTTGTCATGCCGCAAATGAAAATTATGACTGTATACTAAACGTTTTATTGTCGTGGTGTAGATTCCCATAAATCGTTAATTTTATCACACACTTCCTGCCAGTGTAGAAACATACTCAGATAAGCAGATCCTCGTAAGCTAAGCTAAATGCATATGCATTTCGAGTATGTAGATCAAAATACAATTTATTGAACAAATTATTAAACAACACATTATTGTATATTTTGTATGTTCTCATGATGTCACTGTAGTCTATCGAATGTGAATGTCTATCGAATCGTTACGTATAGCCATTATAGCAATGCATAGGAAGTTTGAGCTCAATGGTGGGGAATGATGACTGGATTTGGATTACATTCGCAAGTAAAACCTACCTTACATCACGGACAGCTAAGAAACACTCCCTTGTATCGATATTTGTTTATTTGTTATTATTTATATTATATTTTTCAGTCAAAAACATATGGGGCTTCAATACAGAAATGTCGTGCATGAAACACGATTGAAAATGTAAATCCTGCATCTTTAGTTGTACGACTAAACAAGGTATTTGCTTACGATAATAATATAATTTACCGTAGGAAATCACCCAAGGGACAACTTGTACCTCTGTAGGGTAAGAATAGTTGGGAGGGAATGTCCAAGGACTATATTATAGGATTCAATGTTTGCATTCGCGATTGCCTGAAGAAACCCTTTGGAAAAACTTCAGACAGGGTTGCCGGTGGATGGTATCGAACCGGCTACCACCCGAATTAGTCTAGCATGGAGCCACCTACCAGGTTTACCTAAAATTGTGTATTGTAATTAATAATGAAGCAATTGTATCTTGGGTTAGGGATGGGAAGATACATAACTTGGCTACAATCTTAAACGATTAGCTGTATTCTACAGCCGGCCTATAATTATACAGTAATCGTGATTAGCAAAACAAAGAAGAAATAATCAACTTCAAACCATGACAATAATAAATACAAGCCCCCGTAATGGGCCTGTAGCCTGCGTTACCTGTTTCCGGTTCCGCTATTATATTGTATTACGGCACCGCACAAGCCCCGCTCATGATTGTACTATACGTAGCGAGAAAACTCGTCGACCGAAAACACAAGGGAACGAACAAATTTATTGTTGCGGGAACAAAACTGTTTTGGACCACAAAACCTCAAAGCAGGTGTCAGAGACCATTCGTTATCCCAGTCAGACATTCAGTAGACTTTATTTGCTAACTATACACGCAACTAACTATACATGATAGAAATTTACAACTCAATGCAATCGTTATCTGCGACATAGTGCTAAATGCAATTCATAACCACAACGCTCAACAGTGTTGGAAACATAAACAAAACGTTTATTCACACACATGTTATTTGAGTTCAGAAGCTACTTGACCCGGAAAATTTGTATGTACATATTATAAATTAATGAGTATATTGAACACTAACCTTAGACCTCAACGCATTTATTTATACATACATTACATATTATATATGATATTCCGTGCTTTTATTTTTTGATTATATGTTGATATTGCATTGTATACTGATATGTTTTATTTATTCTATATTTGCATCGTGACCGATGTTCCACTAGTGCAAATTTAATACAATGGTGAGTTTGATGTTGATGGATGGAGGGAGGAAGGGTAACCTGGGAACTACTGTCGAAAAGTACCAAGGGGACAACTGCCAAGGACGGTGCTTAGTTTGACCGACATAGGTTCCTCAACTAAGACGAGAGTTGACAATGCACAAGCTTCAGAACACTCCTGCTCTAACCAACAGCAACTTTAGTGTTTCGGAGGAAAATGGTCACCGTCTATGCTTGCTCCTGACCTAGCCCGATGTTGCTTAACTTCAGTATTCTAATCGAAACTAGCTACGCAACCGCGGCTAAACCCTTCAAACACTAATTATTCCCAACGAGCACAACAAAGGGCCCTTAACTTACCCTTTAACTTAGGGGACCCCCGGAAGTTGTCAAGAAATTTGTTTTTTATACTGTTGGAATTACAATGTTTAAAACAATCACTTGATAACAAGGGCCTCCTATAAACTACTTAGGGGACGTATATGTACATTCCCCCCCACTTCCTCCACTTGTAAAAATTATGTGGGCACATTTGGACAAGAGCTAGTGCATTGGTATAGTTTCATGTTAGCAGACTAAAAATCTACCGACAGCTGCTAATCTCTGATACAATCTTTCTTACTCTCCTCAACCTCATATCAATGCTATAGCACAGATATTGCCAATGAATGATGCCACCTGTGCTTTGAATGCTACAGCGTCATGCAGTGTTGAAGCGAGATTTCTCTATGAGGGTATTGCGTGGGTTGTTACGTGTATGGGTTACGCGGGTTACGCGTGGGGATTCTGGGTATTGATGATGTAATCAGACTATTTCAATAAGATCTCCAATATAAATTGTTAATCCAATTGACGACTTCCGGATATGTTATTGATGTTTTCGTACATATCGGGTATTACTTCTCAACCGGTCAACTCTTGACAAACACATAAGAAGCTTCAACTTTCAGCTACCAATATTGTTCTCGAGTAGGTATATATTCTACCTTTTTGTCTTGAAGTTCAAGCACATGACTGGATGGTCGAGGCAACCAAAATGTGGCGTGGGATGAACCAAATTTCACTTTAAATAAATGAAAAATAAAAACGTTGTCTATCCACTAATTTAAAAGCGCTGATTTTCAGTGACGGATATTAATTTAATGTGTGCTTCGTTGCTATCACGGCTCCAAAGTGACCAGTGTCAGTCAGGGTGTTAAAATTCGAACCTGGAATCGAACCCGGAATCTTCTGCATTGAAGCAGGAATAACCCACACGAACAACGAGCCACACATATCAATCGTATTCTTCCTCGTGAACGTGACTGTACTTTATCTGCACATCACGTTTAGGCTGGTTGGCCCCTCCCTAATAACACACCTGCGATAAACATTAGACATGACGTTTGTATACATTCCTAAATAACTCTTTGTGCACCAGTTCTTCGCTCATCTATGGCCGCTTACGAATATGCATGACAATCCATCACTTTCGTGGTATGTCATGTAAAATAAAACCAATTTGATCATACGGTACGACTAATCGTGCAAACTGTTCTATATCTCAGTAAAACTGCAGATAGCGATCACCTATTATAAAAATGTACCTTCACGTAAAGTGGCCAAGTTCTTTATACTTGATTGACTTATGATTACACCTTGACAGTTTAAAAGTAACACCCTGTTAGCTAACACACGTTATCTTTAAAAGAAGAGAAGGGTAGCATGAGTGTGTAAATGTTTGATAACTCGTATCAGTGTGCGTGTGTTGAATTTGATATGAGAAAGGTTTCTTCTTGAAACTATAACTGGTGTATACAACTGCGGTGTAAACGACAATTCAACGAAACGTGGACTATATAATAGCCCCGTCGCCCTAGACACGACCGCAGACGGCGACCAGACTGTTTTACTAATAATTATGTGACCAGTTTCTCCGATGCGACTGCGACCAACTACCTGAGCACCACTAACAGCTGTCCTGAATACACATTATTAGTTTGGTCGCTGCGTGGGTCGTCGGGTCGCCGTTGCATTCGTGGTCGTGTCTAGGAGTTCAACCATTGAGTTTGTTAGTGAACTAACTCAATGGTTTAACATTTACATTGGAGTGGGCAGTCTCACGTAAATACATTGTTTTTCTTTTTTTTGCCTGTCAAAGTAAAGAAAACGTCTCATCATTCCTTCCTACGTATATTAAAATGAAATCATGCTATTCCAAGTGATCTATGGTGATTGAAGAAGGTGAGGCATAAAATTCCGTGTGTTTCGAACCCACGTCAATCGGTGCCATGCGCGTAGGAACGTCCATACAGTATGACATTGTGAAATGTGAATGGTCCGACTTTGATATCAATTGTGCATTCATTCGAAAACGAAAGATCGTTCTAGAACTCTTCAATTCGATCTAACTAAACCATTGTTAGACTTATCTTGCATAGATGTTCGAAATACCTGGACAACTCTTTGATACACTAAACTGCTATACTGGTTACAAAACAGGAGAATATATAAATGTCATGTGGCATTGGTCTAATTGCAATTCGATGGTGATCAAATCGCGTTTAAAACAATTTAAAAACAATTATAATAGAAAAGCGGTGTTTGAATTGAAGCAAATGTGCAACAATACCTCTAGCAGTGGGGTGTTCTAAGTGCGGGATGTACCACACCCCAGCATTGTCACTGCAACTTGAAACAGATGAAGACGTAACTTACCTCGGCACAGTCGATGTTCGAAAACACAGCACAAACTTTCACTCTCACCGAATAGAACAAAAACACCACCTGCAGCCGCACACGTTTAAATGCAAACAATTATACGTTTACCAAAACGATCCGTTTCCACCAATCATAAAGCCGGTTACAATATAACGACCAATCAGTCACCAGTCTCGATCACAACATAGCGTAAACCCAAGATAACCTATACCTACTTCGTAGGAAGATATGCATCTGCCCGGAACGAGCTTGTGCGCTAATAAGTAGTGGACTGTTCAACCGGCAGCGACTCTGGCGCTATCTCAGAAATGTTTACGGTACTAAATTCAAAATGGCGGCCTAGCGCGCCTTATTTAAAATTGAGTAGTTTTAAATTGTTTAATTATAATTTTGTATTTGCAATAAAATGTGAGTGTTCTTCACTAAAAATGATTACTTTATTTGATAATTTTTACCAATATAATCATTTTTAGTGAATATATACTCATATTTTATTGCATGTAATAAAAATATATTAGTATTCTTCACTAAAAATGATGATTTTATTTGGTAATTATACCAATTTTAGTCATTTTTAGTGAAATATAGTCACATTTAATTGCAATACAAAATTATTAGTGAATATTTGTATTACAGTTGAAATTATATTATTGAAATTAAAATCACTCTTCATTTCAAATTGTCAAGGATGGTCAAGGATTGAGGAAATCTAACTAACAAGTTACAGGCAATTTGATGTTCAAAATGATAATATACACTTCTCAGTTGATATTGACAAATATGAAGAGAACTAAATAATCATGGTTTTTAAGCCCTAGTTAACAATCAGTTGTATATTCATGATCTTAAATTATTAATTATTATTTAATACTGTATATGCATTTGAAATTAAATTGCCTATACAAATGCTAGATGATTAAGTAAGGGATTAAGTCATAAAGCATAAATGAAGTTCACTTGTTTATTAGTGTGGGGATTCTAAGAACAAAAAATAACAATGAGTAGTAAAGATGGTATTTGTGCAATAGGTACATTTAAATAAATAAATAAAATATAACACAATGGCCTGTAACAAGTAATGAGTATAATGTTAAGGTAAACACATGGCATGTAACAAGCAAACAACAAAGTTTATTCATAAATGGGGATCAGTTAGCCTGGCCCTAAAACAACATAGAACCAGCCCTCAAGAAGCACGTAAAATATGATAGGCCTATAAATCACACAACTGGGAGCTGAAAAACACAAAATACATTACAAACAAAGAAATTAGCCTACAAAAATAACCGGAAACAACACTGCAGAAAATAAATAGGCCCTACAAAAATAAATAAATAAATATATTAAATAAATCTAATAAGGTAAATACAGTAAGAACGGTACATACATTTAGTTCGCCGAGCAGCTTGTTTGGCCAAAGCCAATCGAAGCGGCAGGCCAAATATTTAACGGTCCGTCGCAAAATCATGCGTAAGGAATTAATTGCCAATTTAAGCTCGCCTTTAGTTCGAGAGTTGAAGACTGTCTACTAACGGGTCACACCACGGGAAGGTAGCGAGTTGGGCTTTGATGACCCTGGTTACACGCAAAGAGCAGTGGAACCCTGCAATTGTAATTTTATACAAATGCATACAAATGAGGGATTATTAGCCTCATTAGTCATTATCATCAACATTATGCCAGCTACGTTCTCACTCATCACAAACTCTCAAATACGTATCACTATAATGACAAGGAACAACATCACCAGTCCACTGAACTTACCAGGGGCTTGCCAGGTGTTTATTACTTTCGGGACACATTACATTGTTGTAAGGGTCAACCTTGTTTTAGTTTGCCCAGCAGCGACTCCTCTCAGTTGCAGTTTCTCAGTAGGCCTACATATCGAACCTTGTATCACGAAAGTACATACCAGATTTTGCAAGTAGTGCGATACTTGGAGGCATTATTGATTATTCAGCAACACATTGGTTCTGAAAACCTCAAGAATTGCATATCTGTAAATGGATTAACTAGGCCTAGGCCTACACCTTCAAAGCCATCTGGAGTGCATCTGCCAGGAACTGCATTGTGGATTAAACGTTTCCGTTTAACATTATTAAATTGATCATCTGGAAAATGTTTAGCACATAACTTTGCATATCCGTACAATTCAGATGCAGACACCCCTGCTAAAGTAGGATTCCCACATCTCTCTACCCACAGAGCACACCGCACTTCATCTGATGGAAAGCGGAAGAAAGAGAGGGCCCGATGTTGATTACGATTACTTTCACATCCAATAACTTTACAATGCACCCTACCCACATATGCAGGATTCATTTTTGAATTGAGTAAAAACTTGGGCTTTGGGCTAGGGCCTAGATAGGCTAGGGTCTACAGCCGTACAATGCCTAGGCCTAGTCGGTCTCTGAAAAGAAAAACCTAGGGTTTTATTAACTGACAGACTGTAGCCTAGCTTGCATAATAATATCGACAATGTAAGTATCTAGGGCTAGACTAATCCATTGCAGACGTCACTTTTTCGTGGTCTAAAGATTATGATAAGCCCAGTAAAAACTAGTTGCCCTTGGCCCAGGTAGGCTAGGGGCCTAGCCCTAGGCCTAAATCTAGGCTAGCCTAGGCCTAGGCCTACTCTTTACAAAATACAATTACATGGTTTCACTAATTATTGACAGTGTAGCTTAAATGATTCTGTTGAAAATGTAAGGATACCGTCCTCTTCTAATCCACAGCAGCAGTTACTTCTTCGCGATTTAAATGCTCTGGCAAGCAACTGTAAACAATAAACTTCAAACTCTTGCAAGAAGCCAAAACAAACGTGGCGTCGACCTTCCGACTGGAATGGTCTTGACTCTTGAATCGTTCGTTATTTTTGAATTTCGAAGAGATTCAAGTGGTTGGCGACAGATGGCAGTCCGTACCTTCATTTCGATACCACTAGCGCTACCTGATATCTGTTTACGGATATAGAACACGGTACGGCCGGAATCCATCTTCTTTCACGGCTATGGCGTAAACTATCGCACACCGCACCAGCTGACTGTGTTTGACAGGACTGAGTGACCCGGCCGGCTCCGGCTTCTCTCGTCGTTCGGCGCGTGCTTTTGGATATTCACCTTCACTTCAATCCCGGGCGCTATGAGACTGCAACCAATCGTCGAAGACTGAAGATGGGTCCACAAGCTTGCGTAACGTGATACTAGCCAGACGGAAAACATTTGCCCGCTCACCATTCATACATATTTTACGAGTTACGATTATAATAAAACGTGAGATTTCTTTCGAAGGGACATTGAAAGGACGTCTGAATATAATTAATATAATTTTATCATTGTCATCCTTCTTCTGTCACTTCCGGAATTTTAATTACGAAACAGAATTTTAATAAATTGACGAAAAACTAGACTAGCTTCATACCGTAGCATTTGGTAAGCTAATAAATAACTTTCTTGATGCAATCAATGGGCATTCACATGTGGTGGCAATGTTTAGACGCGAGCACCTTGCCAGGAGCCAAACAGATGGTCTGGCCTTGAACCCTGTTGTACAGTACAACGAAATTAATATTCCTAGATGCGCTCGTGCGTTGTGGGCGAATAGGTTGAAACATGAAACAGGCTTCGTAACCGTATTCTTTTCGGGCATGACTTCATCTAGGATACAAGCAAACTTACAGGTTACGCACGGCCTTCTAGATGTTGGATGCTGCTATTGCCCGCGGGCCGCGCCTCTTGTTTCGCGAGGTAAAGGCTGGTCCACACAGATTTTTAAGACATAATGCATAAGGTTTTAAGACGTTGTTTTAAAAACAACAATGAAGACAACGTCTTAAAACTAAAACTTTGTGTGAACGCCAGTACGTGTTTCCTATGATCCAACTTTACGACTATACGCGTTAAACCTTAAATCGTGTGGACGAGCCTTAAACAATAAATTTAAAAACGTTCAAATATTGTATTTGTTATACTATTGTTAATCCTAACAATAACAATATTTGGAAGTTTTTAAATTCGTTATTTACTATTTAGCTGATACCAAACAAAATTACTTTTATCAATAACTTTTTCAATATTTTGAAGCGTTCTCAAGGTATCAATGACATTGAAATAGCGTTAATTGTGCCTGGTTTAACATTGCGAGCTACTCGTTGCCGTTAATATCTGCACTCACGCAATTAAAATTGTGATCCCAATTTACGTGGCAATGAGTTCTGGACTAGTTCCAGAAGTCGAGTCGAGTGTACGTCGAGGCAAGTTATAAATTCTGGAAACTCGAAACATACATACCTATTCTTGACATATTTAAATGTTTTAAATGTGTCCCTGTGCTCTTGCGCACGTACTCAAGTATGTTTAGGCTATGTAACCAGCTTAGAACGTGATGCGCTGACTTAGCAAACCAGCTGTGCGTACGGTATAACACTCACAGTTACTCCAATTTACTCTCATAACACTCAAGAGTAGCCTCAAGAGGATAGAGCACCGTATACTCAAAACATGTTTAACTTATTTTGGATCGGAGTTGGGGCCTGGGGATGAAGTTTAATTATGGCCCATATCATGAAGCCTTATTATTATATACCTCAGATCGAGGTAAACGACGATATTTGTTGTATGTATAAAATGTGTTTTTTTTTATTTTTTATTAATTAATCAACTTCTGATTGTATGTGTAGTGTCGTCATTTTATGTTTAATCCTATGGTTTAATCTTTTATATCCAATGTTTTCTGGACTGTACTCTGTACCATGTATATCTGTTATTGGGTTAATAATAAATAATAATAATAATATTTAAGTTGAAACTTAAAATATTACAGCACCAGCATAAAAGAAAAAGAAAAACAATACAACAATTAACTAGTGGAAGAGATTATATCATAAGGCGTTACTCTTATCTGACTCCTATTTGGACCGAGTACGAAAATCATGATCATTTTACTATCTAGATCAATCTACTCGATTCCAAAAGAACCGAGTTAAACTGAACTAGAATGAAAGTCAAAACGAACAACGAACAAAAGTATTATTTTATTAATTTTTTTAACATTAGTCTTCTCGCATATAATTAGTGGAAAGACAGTCAGTGCAAAGTATCCCTAATAGATGGGAACTATGTTAACGCGCACGTAATGCCGGGAAGGGTACACAAACCTGTCAAATGTTGTAATTTTTAATTAAAATTGTAATATTATAATGTGCAGTTTGTTTTGGGAAATAAAAATATATCTATCTATGATGATCGAGCGCGATCTATAAATCTGGAATGTTATAGTTGCAACCAAATGTGTTAGTTTATATTACAAAGACCCACACTTGTTTTGTACTTGCAACAGGTTTGTCTGTGTAACATGTTGCTATAATTCCAAGGTCATACGGTACCCTTGGACCCCCCCTCAATCCCATACATTGTCAAGGTTAATGAAACTCACTACAAAGTTAGAGCAGTTATTGAAGGCTTCAATTAAAGCAGGTATACCCACACAAAATCACCTCCACTGACCACTTTCATGAGTCATACATCAGCTGTATAGTCTTTAGGCAGTCAATTATTTATAATTTGTTTTCGTTTAAATTCGTTTTCTCAATTTTCAATAGCTTCTATAAGTTATTAAAATTAATGAAACTAAAATATTTCAAAATGTGACATTACCTCGTCCCTCTGTCTCAGTTCGTTGCACCTTCCCTTCTGCAACCACAGACATTAAACGCGCGTGTTGATATTATCTCACCTCACAATGTTTCGTTCACTGCCCATCTGTGACCTTGAATCTTTTTTGGGAATTAATTCTTTCGATTCATTGACATATAGAAATGCATGTATCTTGTTGTCTATTGCTGTACTGGCTATTTTTATGTAGGCACCCAATCAACAATCATCAATCAATCAATCAATTACCAATGTCTATGTCAACAACAAATCGTGTTTTCTCCTTACCTTCTTATCTATTTTTTTTTCTTTCTTTTCCAGCCCGTTGTTTACGTAATATAATATAAAATGTTTGCATAATTGTATAGGTGTTGTCTTATCGTAACAGAAGTTACTACGTTTCCTTTCTCGTATCTCTTCTGTTATATTTACTTAATTAATAAAAAAAGTAAATATGTATTTACTATTCTTATTTTTAACGTGTAGTGTTTGTTGTGAAAGTTATTTTTCGATGTTTACAAATATGCGCATTACTCAGTTTTAAAAACGTGTTAGGAATGAATCGAGTAGACACATTAATTCAAAAATTGTAAAATAAATCTATCGTAGCGACCTCTGTTGTAGAATGCACACCAGCTTTACCCCATCTGCTCATCTCCTAGGTGACTAACAATATTTTCAGGCGTTTCGAAAGAATTACTTGTCCACCTTTGTGACTGAGGAAAACCTCGGAAGAAACCTTCAGTTAGGATTGCCAGTGGCCGGAATCGAATCATGCAAAGATGTTACAAATTAGAGTATCGCGGTTTAGCGCTGATCGAGCCACTTGTATCGGTGAGCCTATAAGAAAATTTAATTTACCAATATCTTTACCTAGTAAAATACGTCATTTTAGTTCCAAGTCTCTATAAATTTATTTTTATGAATATTTAAGAATATTTCATTTCCTCCAGGTCGGCAGGTGGCACATGGAAAATTGGACATAGACCAAGAAAATGAGAGCAAGTAAGGTGCTCTGAATGAATGTTTGAAGGAACACCGGAAGTGAGGGGAGATAGGTATACCGTGTTTGCGTAGCGATCGTTATACCGAAGTGTCTGCACGCCGCAGTGCTACACTAGGCGGGTAGGGGGGGGGGGGAGGGGGGGGGGTCGAACCAGTGACTCTACAACGGCGGACGTGCACCAATGACGCAACGCCACAATGTCAAGGCCAAGACGAGACCATCTTGTTGACACAGAGCACTCAATAAATCAATCAATTTTAATTTATTGTCTATACCCGCTTTTTTGTAATAACTGATTTATAATGTTTTTTTTTTAAATTATTATTACTGCTGCAAAGCTGTGAAGAAATATCGAAATTAAACTTGTTCCCCAATGAAATCAGTTTTTGCACCTGAATGGGTGGACTATGAACACAAATGATGTATTTACTTATTTTTTGTGAGCCCCATACGACGTATGAAGAAGAAGTGAGATAGTAGGAAGGGGAAAATTATTAAAGGAATTACAAAAGAGGGGAACGGGAGCCCTCTTTGCGGGCACCGGTCACCACGAGGGTAAATCTGCCTCAAGCGTCTGATCCCATATATTATAACTAACATTTTTTTGCGGTATGTACCCCATACGACGAACTAATACTTTTTATTTTTTGCCATGTACATTTTAATTTAGTTTCGTTCGTTCAATACTGAGTATAGTTTATCCAATCGAGTTACGCACGTATTTTAGAATCTTGTTATTTTGATCCTGGTGTATAATTCAATATTGAAATAATAATCAATGAAAATTGGGCAAAATTGGAGTCGATGGAGGGTCGTTTGAAAAAGTTCTGCTAGCTCAGTTGGCCCATCCCTGAACTGTCTAGTTTATTTTGAGTGGACAGTATTCAATCAGAGCTAAGGAAAGAAACCCTCGGTATTGCTGTCTCCTTCCGTAAGAGAGAGGGACATCTTCGCTGTATCGTCGCCATGGCCACCGGCTTGTTAAAAATGAAAGTTGAAAGGGATCAGGCGAATAGGAAAGCAAAGGAGTTTCTTTTGACGAACTTTTAACTCTAGTGTGATGGATCAAAATACCAACAGAGGATCAAGGCATGTTGGTAGGATCTTGTTCCTTTTTGATATTTTTGTAAGTATATAGTGACCTTACTTACTTGACTACTTACTTACTCACTTACTCACTTACTTAGTTACTTACTTACTTACTTACTAGTTACTTACTTATTTACTTAATTACTTACTTACTTACTTACTTACTTACTTACTTACTTATTTACTTACTTACTTACTTACTTACTTACTTACTTACTTACTTACTTACTTACTTACTTACTTACTTACTTACTTACTTACTTACTTATTTGCATTTTCCAGGTATTTCTGTTGTCAATTTAGCATTTATTTTGTTCACAATTTTATGTTACACATTTTCCGAAAAAAATATTTGCTCGTCTTCTCTTTTCTCTAGTAGTTTCTTTGTTGTCGTGCTATTTGCCTATTTTTGCAATTTTATTTTGTTCAGTGTTTTCCTATTGTTTCATAGTAAATTGTTTAGTATTGACTATTGTTTATTGTTTATTGACTTCCTTTGTAAATCGGTTTTATAGCTGATAGAATACACAATAAATAAATAACTAAAATAAGGGGGATTAAAACCGGAAACAACCCCATTAAAAAAAATCTGGTTCTGTCATAGGGGTGTACTTTCAATGATCGTGATTGTGTCTTGCTCCTACGTCACAGATGACGTCACCCTATGTCTAGATCACCTTTAGTTATAGTTACAAACAAAACTACCACAATTGTTCTTTCATTACAAAGTAACCACAATCTACGTATAAATACGCTAGTAGTGGTTTGGAGGCGAGCCAATTGTGTCTCACCCATTATGGTATCGGAAGCAATTTGCGCCAACGTTTACTACGCGCGTGTGTGTGTGTGTGATGCCAATTGCGCTGGCGGTGAAAAACAAGAACTTTGTCCGTCGCTGAAACGGAAACCAGTCATCACTGCATTGGAGCTGCTCGATTAGAAATGCGTTTTGTGATGCCTATTAAGCTGCGTACACACGGCGGATTTTGGCCTCACGACGATCTCAAGGCGATTGGACGGATGGACTGATCGGATGAAAATTGGATGGAAATCTCTCGTGTGTACAGTCCTGAGGCGATCGTACGACGATCCGTTCCAATCTCTGCCTAGTCAGTATTTTAATTAAGCTGCGTACACACGGCGGATTTTGGCCTCACGACGGTCGTACGACCGCCTTGAGATCGTCGTAAGGCCAAAATCCGCCGTGTGTACGCAGCTTTAGACGTTCCGATTCAAGATCTGAGGTTCACTGAATCCTGATGTTGTGAATTTGGATGCATAGTACATAAATATAATACGTGATACATGGTACATGAAGCATGGTTGCTGAAAGGTCCGTCGAGGCCGATGTTCGGTAAACCTCAAAGCTCGACGAGCCTTCTCTAGGAGATTAACGGACCTTGGATTGCTGCGTACCAGGTTTGAATCCTGGCTTGGGCATGGTTGTCGGTGACGTTTCAATATTACAATAGTGAACATTCATATTCTCATTCACTCTCACACGTATGAAAGACATGCCAGATAATTGACTCCGTCTATCAAAGATCTATATTTCAAATATGAAACATAGAAATCAGTGATTGGACAATGCGAACACCTGCGTACAAATGCTAGAATCAGCAAGGCCGATTCAGAACAACTTTGAATTTATTGAGTGCTTCATTGTTAGGACGGCTCCAAAGTCACCGTTTACTTATTCCTAAGCCAGGAAATAACTAATTGCCACACTTGTGGAATCGTGTTTTTCGTAATTGTATATTATTTCGAAATATTGTTCTACGGCCTTATCACGGTATCCAACAGCTGCGTACACATTAGTTAAAGACAATACGTGTTTCCACAGTTTTTGATAGATAGCGCGCATGTTTGTGATTATCATGGCACGATGTTACCCAGTGCTTAGGTGTGCTCAGCTGTAAACACACTGGGAACGATATCGATGATAATATGTTGGTGTGCGTGATTTTTCGGTTGATTGTCATGGAGGCATGTCACTTACATTTATATTATAGTTTATGTATACGTACATGTATCTTATTTCAATTACAAGTACATATTGTTTTTTCAGCGGGACCCAATGTATAGACCAATTTTTCGAAATAGTGCGTTCAAAAAAAAAATTACCGTTTACACATACGATGATCCAGTTAGTTACAGAAAAAATTAATTTGCACAATACCGGTATATGAAAACCAAAACACAAACAAAATTTTATAAATTCTCTAGCGGAGAATCGACGAACTTCAAGTTTCTACGATTATTGACCTTCTGCCTGAAGTTTTAGGCATTAAATCATAAAGAGTAAAGACCTTCATCACAATGGCCATGTCTTGACGTTATTTTTTTATTATGAACTATTTTTTTTATTACATCATATTGTTTTTGGGGGCTGGTACAATTTAACTAAAATTGTATTACAGTCCGAGAATTTTCCCACGTTTACAAAATGGTCATCGAATGCAGCGTGTATCATTGGCTTTTAGCTATAGGAACTACTGTAGCCGTTAAGGGAAAGAAATGCTCTTGTGGGACAGCTCTGCCAGAGGACACAGACCGTGAAAAGTTAGGGAACCACTACTATAGTCCAGCATAAATGAAAGATTGCTTATACGACAATCGATCCTTGTCGAACTTAGCTTATCAGGAACAAACATCACTCTGGAAAACCACTTACACTAAGTGCCCTAGGTAAATGTAAGCAGGATTACGATTAATGTTGTCTTAAAAGCAAACTGTCACATTGGCCGAGTAACATTTGAAAAAAAATCAAAACAAAACAAACTTCCAAAATCATGACATACAGAACAAAGCCGGTGGGTACATTTTCTCTGCTAATATAATGATTGGTTTAAATACATATTTCATCCCAGGTAAAAAAATAATGCTTATGCTTTGTTAAGTCAAATATGACTTGATCTGATCTCTCTAGTTTTATTGAATATTGAAAAAATTAACAATCAATTTTCAAAAAATATGATGATGATGAAATTAATGATCTTTGCAAAAAGATATTAGCATGTTGTTGGTAATTGTATAACACGATCATATTTGCGGCCCAAGCTTACTTGTCATATGGCCGGTCCAGTCTTACAATGTCCCAATAACTACTTATTCGTCGAATAGCTAGTTTTCTCCATGGCAACCACCAATCAAAACCCTTGAGAGCCTCCAAATAGCTTAATTGCTACAAATAACTTTCTTATTAGGAGATTGTAAGACCAGCACTCAGACTTATTTCCCGGGTAACAGTTAGCTTGATCCTTTACCCTCACAATTTACCGCCCTATCAACTTATTGTTTCAATCTGACCACTTCAAAGACATGGCTTACCTTATCCAACTGTCACTCCGGCGCGACGTAACACTACAACCTGTCTACACGTGGTCTCGTACAATCTGTTGGTTGAAGGGCGGAAAGTTACAGCCGCCGCTAAACCTTGGGCAATAAAGGAGTAGGTAATATAACCCACCAGATAACAGATGAAAAGCTGGAACCTGGATGAAGTGCATACATAGGAGATAGTGTCTAAGCTATATTGGTGATAACGCTTATGTCACTTCCATGCGCGTCACTCATTCGTCACTTTTATAACGGCGATGACGGACCGATGTTTCTTGCTTTCCACTTTTCCTCATTGCACGAGCGAAGCGAGCGTTTTCATTCCACTTTTATGGTACTCGTTTTTTCGTTCGTTTGTTTGTATATCTCGCGATAGCGACCGAAAGGAGAATTCGATCAAGTTGAAATTTAAACCACCCACAAGTTTCTATGTGGATTGAACGACAATTTAGTTTTGTGGGAAAATCGGTTGAAAAGTTACTGAGTTACTGTTACTCAAAAAATGTTCCCGAACAAATTATGGCAAAATGCGAGAGAGCCATATTATTGTAAATTTATTTCCTGTCATGAATATGTTAATTTCAACGCGATCCGATAACGATTGGCGATATAAATTACAATGCTATATAACAAAGACAAGACATACTAGGAAAACGCTCTGTGTGACACGTTAATAAGCAAACATGTCCACGTCCACGTTCAAGAACATTCTGACCAAAAGTTCTCGAAATTGATTCATTGTTCATTGTAAGAAGGTACAAAGTTACTATGACAAGAAAAATCTAAATGATTCCCAATCATTCTTATGTTGAAAAACAGCGGGAGGTTTAATAATATAATAACTGTGACAGCGAGAATATTATCTGACATGCACATTTTTTTAAAGGTGTTGATTGTTGTTTTTAAATAAATATGTAACTTCTTACATTGAACAATGCGGCAATTTTGAGAACTTTTGGTCAGAATGTTCGTGAACGTGGACGTGGACATGCTTGCTTATAAACGTGTCACACAGAGCGTTTTCCTAGTATGCCTTGTCTTTGTTATATATACATAATATAGATATAGTGGGTGGACGGTCGTTTGCCTTCAACACAGGAAGATGAGGTGACACATCCTAAAACGACGTATGACTTCATTCATGTGCGGCAAGATACCGCGAGGAAATAGTAAAGAAGAAGAAGTAAGTAAGTAAGTAAGTAAAGAATAGTAGAGAAGGAAATTGTAAAGATAGAGAATAGAAGAAAAGTAAGGGGAAATAGTGAAGAAGAAGATTTAAAAACAGTTTGAGATACTGACTATGATATCTTCTTACACATGTATACCACTGTTAGCATTGTATTTTGCTGAATTGTTGACATGGGGTAATGTGTAGGTTATAATCTATGCAATCATCGTCGGTCTCGTTAGATATTAGATAAGTACAAAGATTACCGAGTGTAAGAAGTAATAAAGTAAGTAATTTTAGTTAGATTGATAAGTATGTTAGGCTCTAAGTAAATCCGAATTATTAATACTGCATAGACGATATCGAATGTATCTCAACATTCTTCAAAGGTGTCTGAAGAAGCCCACTGCAATATTCGCGTTTAAATCCAAAGTGGCTGAACTCTGGCGGACAAATCGAGAACCAGTACAGCCGGGATAGGTTACGGAATGATGGCCGGTATTCGCTGTGTGTTATATAGACGGCGATAGAGAGTATGAGTGAATTATTACATGATCAACATTATTGTCGGGCAGTAAACATGTTAAAATTGAAGATCAATACCTTGTTGATCTATGCCACAATGTAGCAACCGACGAGCGAAACAAATATTCTCTCAATACGAAGTGTTTTAAAATCCAAATGAGTTCGGCGCTTACGCAGTTGCGTAGGTGTCAAAATGCATGCTGGAATGGTATTCAGTCTAAAAAATACACACTTTTTTTCTATTTTGTGCCGTTAAATAAATCATTTTGTAAAATATATTTCGTTGATGCTGTGTAAAAAAAAGTGCATAGGTAGTCCTAACATAAATTGACATTTAGGCTTCTCACGTATTGGAGGGGATTTTTTTAAATTTATGTATTTCATAAAAAAATACTAAATATGCGTACGGTAGATTATGTTTACTTGATGGTTCAACAGAATGGTGACAATGTATTTGTCACAATATAATTCTTAATGTTATTTTAAACCTCCAATACTGAAATTCAGCATTATACAAGAAAATTAACCTCAAGTGTATATTGCGTGCGTGTGGGATGCGTGTGTAAGGGAGTGGGAGACACAAAACACCTCAACTACCATTACCAATAATCATAACAGGCTATACTGATACAAAATGATCAACTTAAAACATATTTTTAGAATCCAACATTTAGCATGCCTACGCATATGCCTATCAGATTCAGCTGCGTTGCAATTACCTTTAGCTTTAGCAAGTATAGGGCTATGTCGTAGAGAATACTCATTTCTGGTTTTGGGGGCTCGGTAGGTACTGGGGGGGGGGGGGGGGGGGGGTCGGAGGCGTGGGAGTTTGGTGGGCGTTTAGGTAGAAAAGAGGGCCGGAATGAATGAAAAGAACTTTGAAGAAGGGATAAAAGAGGAATTGTGATCTGAAATATGAACGGGAGCCCTCTTTGCCTTACTTATACATATAGAAAATAGTCATGTTTACACTTCCTCGAACCTGCTTTATATGAGCAAGTAGCGTTAACTTCGTTGTTCTCCTCTGAGCAGTTAATATTCACGTTTATCAGATGTGTTTTTTGCATGTAATTATGATGTCTGAAGGGATGCTTGCCTACATAGTACCCGTTTACTTCATATTATTTCTGTAAAATTAAACGATAACCGTTTAAAATCCTATTTGATTCGGCAAATGGTCGCTGTATGTTCCCAACAAACGCGTTTATGTGATAAATGTGTATCACAGACACCACCACCCTGTCACTCAGTAACCTACTGCCAGAAACATATGAAACACAGGTTAGCCGTGCGTTGTTTATCCCGGCTCGGACGGCCATGATGGTCGCGACGGTGGCGCGCCTACATTTCGATTTAAAGGCGAATAGGCGAAGCATTGAATTATTTCCACCTTTTGACACTGTTGTACCCGGAAAACCACGTTAGTGTAGTTGACTCCGGCCGTGAAAGCCACCAAAAGGTAGATATAGATGTTCAGTGGCTCAAATGATCGAATATTGATCTAATGGCTCTATAACCGAGACGATCAGCAGCGGACTAACTGATTAAGTGATTCATGGACAAGTCTTTTTACCGAATAGAAGAGTTGCTTGTTAAAAGTGGCTTATTACAGTTCTTGCTCCTCGAAATACTTTGTAATCTTGTTACGCAATAAAATGTATTGATACGCTACGCTGTACTTTTATCAATTATTTAGTAGAGTTGAACCTAACATTACATAAAAGGGGCCACATTTATTAGCACATAAATGGAGCTCAGGCTTACGGTAACGCAACAATATAAGGCAGAAAACTTTTTAAAATAATCTTCTTTCGATGGCAATTACTTCACATAATCGTTGTTTTTATCATTATCACCTCCATCACTATCACTACGACTAAATCGGGAGGTCGCCGGTTCGATTCCGACCTCCGGCAGTCCCGACTGAAGGTTTTTTCCGTGGTTTTCCTCAGTCGAAAAGGCGAATGCTGGGATTTAGTCCTACTAATGGTCTCGAACATTCCTTCCCAGCTATCCAAACACCCTAATAACCTAGTTAGTCACCTGAAGAGGGGCACATCAGGTAAACCTGGTGTGCACCTTAACGGGTATTCCTACTAAAAATTATTAATTATCACTATGATTATTTATCAGTGTTATTAGAATCTTGCATAGTATTATAGTAGCTAAGAACCAAGGTCGAGTCACAAGAAGATTATCATAACATTTCCTTTCGTTCGTCGTAGTAAAGAGCTTCCTGTCCCCCCCCCCCCCCCCCGCCCCCTCCACCGCCGCCTACAATCACCTCTCCCTTCCATTGAAAATCTCCTAAACATTCCCTTTTTGTAAGGTCTGAAGAATTTAATTTGTCCATCTCTATTCCTCCAATAACCCAAACCAAGCATTGTGAGTCCTCGACGAGATAGTGTAAGTGTGGGGAAGTGCCTTACATGCTATAGGCACCTCTTATTTGCTCGACTAGTTGGTTTAGAGAGGGTGGGCCCTCTTTTAGAGGCGTGTAGTCTATTCACAAGGTAATGACGTAGTCAAGACTGATAAATGTACAATCAGGCTAACACGTATCTTGGAGATAGCTCGGCATTCACAACCAACACGCAAGAGAAGTCTGACAAAGGATTAGTGCTTAGTAATTTCGGGGTAACAGTAAATGGCAGGAACTACAATATTAGGCTCTAGCCCACCTAATCCGTTATCTGTGCTCTAGAGCCTATGCCTAAATGCAGATAAACATAGAATGTTCATCGTAAAGTTGCCCTAACGTAACTTATAGTCTCATGCTTACGGAAAAAGTCCAATAGTTCTATAACTTTTTGTATTTTTCTTCTTCTGAAACATTTGCATTACGGATAATTTACGCCTTTGGATTGGATACCTGGAAGTTCCTCCCATGGGAGTGGAAACTTCTTTATCGATTGTTGTAATTTTATCTATAAATTATCTATATTATTATCTATATCATCTATGTATTATCTTGTATTATAAGCTTTATCTTGTATATATCATCTATATTATACTGTATCATAGTTATAGCATGGTCCAATGGTGATTAGATGAATAATGACACCAGTTCGGAGGGCAACAAATCGCACTGCCACTCTACTTTATAGTTGTTTTGTTTGTATAAACCTGATGGTATAATGGTTAAATATTAATGAACAAATACAGATTAAACAATAAATACACGTTGTGTTTCATTGACAAGATAAAACCACGGTATAACTTATCTATACACACAGATTTTGCTAGAGAACACAAGAAATTAAATCGCTGATTCTTGTTAAAACTACCCTTCGATCTGGTAGTTGATAATAACAACTATCATCAATTATACACTCACGTAGGCTTTCGCGGCCCGAGTCAATCACTAAACTTGGCTTCCGGGTATAGCCGCGTCGATTATTGCTTAAAAGCTGACGTTTCGGGCAGGTTACACTACCCGTCTTCAGAGCTAAGACCTGAAGAAGTCACAGAATAAAACACACAGAATAAAATAATTTTATTCTGTGACTTCTTCAGGTCTTAGCTCTGAAGATGGGTAGTGTAACCTGCCCGAAACGTCAGCTTTTAAGCAATAATCGACGCGGCTATACCCGGAAGCCAAGTTTAGTGATCATCAATGCGAGGGAATTAGCAAATACCGTATAACAATAATTATGTTCACATAAGATAAACAAAGCAAGCGTTTAGCGCACATAATATCATGGTATATTATAAAAAATAACGAGCTTATTAAGCTTACCTCATTCCTCGACACAGAACCACTAATAAATGTAATGTATTAACTCTGTCCCCAACCGGAAATATAAAATCATATCAAGTTGTTACATTTCCATGCATCTCGTTTTTCTGTGTGATAACATCTATACTTGGCCCAAGATTAAATTGCATATGCTTTCGTACAGGCGAGGCAATCATATAATAGCCAACCACCGAACCGCCCGAGACAAGCGCGCGCAAATACCGATCGCTGATTGGCTACGAACCCGTCACCTGTGACGAAAGCATGTGTAAGCAGTGTGTAAGTATATAGCTTAGGTACATGCGTATAATATTATTTGTGCTAAATTTCCTTGTACCTATTTTGTCGTGACAGCAATAATTTCCCGATTTTTCACAAAGAATGTGGAAACAAATGTAAAATAATTGTAGGGCGGGTTGCGTGCGTTCGTATCTCTAAGACGTCCGGCAATTATATGATCGAATTAAATAAGTCTGGAATTCAAAGTCGGCCCCTACACATGGGGGCGCCCATTGTTGCCAAGGTAACAGTTGTTTTGTTTCCATGTTATTTCCCATATAGAAAACAAATCCATAGCAACAATGGGTGCCCCTAGGTGTAGGGCCGACTATATGCGCTTCCCCGCACACAAGGCTCGGTTCTTAGCAACTGCGGGCGCTTGTTAGACCCGGTATCATAAACTTTGGATAAATATTTAGAAGCTGCTAACTTATTTCCACCATGGCAACAACCAATGGGAAGCCTGGATGCCATGTATAAAACAAGTTAATAGCTTACTTATAATATTTATCCGAAGTTGATAGCCATAATTGTCTACTTCCCCATCACAAACAACATCAGTTCCTTCGCAACCACAGGTGCCCGTTAGCCTACTTCGCTTGCGCGTACGTCATCTGGGGAATCAAATCTTTGCTCCAAGATCTGTGCTCGTCTATTTTGACATAACAGCGATGTGATCAATCAAAATCAATGATGCCATGTCACTGTTTATATTCACAGATTTTAATAATATTTTCAATCGCCTTTTGATACAAGTGCCAATTACACTAAGATAATAATTAATTTTTCGTGTGAATACCCGTTATATGGTGCACACCAGCTTTTACTGGTGTGCCCTTCTTCTGGTGACCAACTGGGTTATTAGAGTGTTTGGATGGCTGAGAAGGAATGTCCGAGAGCTGTTAGTAGAACTCAATCCCAGCATTTGCCTTTACGACTGAGGAAAACCTCGGAAAAAACCTTCAAGCAGGACTGCCGGTGGCCGGAATCGAACCGGCGACCTTCCGAATTAGTCTCGCGTCTTCGCTGAGCCACCTCTATCGGTCACTAAGATACTACAAGTACAAAAAACGTGCATTTTGCACATTCATATGTTATTTGCTATTGGTAAATAATTCTTGGAATCAGTTTTTAAAATGAGCCGATAAAGAAGTTTTCTTTGCGCCGACGTCCGTTGCCGGCTGTGCAAAGTGAAATCATAATGAATTGAGTCTACAATACTGCCAATAGAGCGCAGCACATCGTTCTTAATTTTGCAGCGGGAAACACGATTGCTCACATTGAAAGGTTTCACAACACGATTGTGAGGAACTTTCGAGAACCACCTCTGTGCCGTAGAAGCTACAAACAGACATGAATACAACAAAAACTATAAATAATTAATACAACCAGTGCTATTTTTCTAGCATTACTACTATACTCGTCGTACAACAACTTCGGTAATGCTTCCGTCACGGGTGGGTGAGCGGCAGCCAACCAGCGGCCGTGGCTAATTCAAATACCTGATCGGGTTGGTCGAGACCGTAAACACGTCATTGATTGATGAAAGCATTACCGAAGTTGCTGTACGACTACTTTACTACCGGCAAATTTATTCAAATATTATAGAAAATTAAATTAAAAATGTTGGCTAAATTTACTTTCAACTTTTCCGTCCTAAATTTACACTTGTCAATGCAACCTTGATTGTATATTACAAAGAAGTATTTATAATAAAAAAATTGCAATAAGACGCATTCAATGCCATCAAAATAATGTTGTCTCCCGAGAAAATATGCTTGCGGCAAAATAGCCTCCGATGCAGCTAGGGCCTCGCCCCAGTCAGACGCTGGCTACTTCGTTCGTCAGTCAAAGTCAAAATTGCTGCCATAGCGTTTCGTAATATTATCATTTACGTTGAAAGCCCATTGAGTATAATCACCATGATCTCACAGCAAAAGTCTTTCACTCTGTGCCACTAGCATTTTAGTAACAACGGTTGGTGCTCGTTACGGGCACGGCGGTTGAACCTGTAAAAAGTATACCTTGAACTCAAATAGGTAAATAACCATATTCCTTTAATTCTAATTTAGGTTTACCTAGCTAGGACTCATTTGAAAGCGCATAAAACGTTGTTTGTTCTTCACCTAGTTCTTGATTTGACGTCATCAGCATTTAGTTACCGAAGGTCATCCATTGTTGATGACGTCAAATCATAAACGAGAACAAGAACAGTCAACTTTTTATGGGCTTTCAGGCACTAGGGGCAATCGGCGTAATATCTGTCTTAGAACTTTGAATGAGTGGAATAATATACTTAATGCTTGCGAGCAATGTAGAATGTAGATAATAATGTTGTGTAATATTGTGGTAATATCTTTCTAAAACGAGTAATCCACACTAATATCACAGATAACAAATTGCTAAAATATTATTTCTATATTGTTTATTGTTTAATTACGTACTCGACAACTATGATCAGACAACGTCGGGGGGTGTTTGGAGGAAAGGGACAAGTAGAACGTAAAAATATGGAGGAAAAGGGAAATGGGAGGACGTAGACACCTTTCGTCTGGCTTCTCCCCGTCGACCTGTCCCGTCCAGATAGGGTGGTCATACTAAAAGCATACGCTTCCGCCGGCATAGCTCTCGAGATCAGCAAAGCACACAAACCTACACCCCACGATAAGGTAGCAGTCCCTGGACAGGACACTATGAGTATGTATGAGGTATGTATGAGTGAAACGGTATAGATAATTATTTTTTGTACGTACTACGTACTCAATTACAGATCAGTGATATTTTGAAACACTAAGTAGGTCCTACATACAGACAATTTGTAATAAATTATTAATTCATATTTTGTCATAATTATGGATGTGTGCACTAGTGTCGACAGACCAATGCAATATGACTATATAACCGTATCGATGCTTACGGAGGTCAACTATAGGAGACTTCTCGGCATCCGGTCCTTCGAGCCTCAAGTTCGAGTCAGTGTTGCGTAGCCAGGTGTGTCGTCAATAACTACGTGCTATGTGGTCACTACCTACTACATAGTTGCATAACCTAATGATGATTATAATAAAAAGCGAGTTGCATTTAATAATGTTGCATAAGAGAAGCAATGCATGTTCATCAATATCATGATGAAATGTGGCAATTTCACTATCGCCCACTCACCGTCTCGATTGCCATCGTTGCCTAAATATGAGACGTTAATAAGAAAGACTACTACCACGCGAAATTATTGTTTTTTAATCATATCTCAATAATGTTACACACCACATCGAAAAAGTGAACAATAAGTTATTATTTGTTATTGTTGATATTGTAATTATTTATCTACGATATCCGATTGTTCTTTCAATTTAGTTCTTTCAAACTCAAATTGAGCTGTTTTCACTTTTTCGATGGGGTGTAACATTATTAAGATATGATATTTCAAACGGTTTTAATTGTTTTGTTGTCATTGTTACTAAATGCATGAGGTCTTGCCAATATACTAGAACTACACAACATGATAGATATGGTATTTCTTGAGTTACAGTGATTTTAAAAAGCATCGTGACGCCAACAGGGGAAAGAGATTTCAAAAGTATCATAAAAGGCATCACTTCCTGGCCGTTCTGTGAATCCAATCATATATGAGACTCTTTGTCTATTTTCGTGAAAGTATTTCTCAATATAATGTCAGATATCAAGGTATTCAGCGATAGCCAATTTCATCTTCAGTTTAAATATTGTCATTAATTACATAATAATCCTCATGCAACGCCACCATTGGTCGCAATACCTTGGGCTCGACTTTGAGTATAATTTCTCTTTAAGTTCGATTTATTTTATTGCTGTAAAGTCATTTATGAAATCGCAATCAATGTGTATTCTTGCAACACCTGCGGCTGTAGTGTTAAGTAGCGTCCTGGGGTGTGGGTTTTACAGTCATTGCATTAGTCAGCTACATACCCATATAGTACATAAAAACGAAACTCCATCAATGCTCCTCTCAAGACTGTCAAGGTTTATGATGCACGTGACGTGTAGCGTGTCCCGTTACTAACTAAACCATCTTCAACAATAGCTGACCTAGAACGCGAAGTAGTAACAATAATATTACTGACCTAGTCATTCGTGTCGAGTCACTGAACTGAGAGTTGAGTGAAGATTCAGACGTTATTAGAAAGCTCTGGTCTTCCGTTCCAACTGCGAGTCAAGGTGACAATATCTGTTATACGCTATACATAGTTCTGATGTCTGGTGGCCTAAAACATGCTGTGCATGATTGTTTACTAGTAGCCTAATTTAATTTCTAATTTAAATTCAACATTCAGATATTGTTTGGTCTCTGCGTGGAATAATGTATTACAAAACAAGTAAAACGTAACTTGCGTTTTTAATAAACGAATAGAGATGGCACAAATGATAGCACACGAGGCTCTATTTCGGGAGGTCGCCGGTTCGATACGTGTTACCCAGTAATCCTGAATGAATGTTTGAATAGTTTTTCTCAGTCATTAGGCGAGTAGGATCGAGGCAGGCAACCATGTCCCTTGAACACTCCTTCCCAACTGTTTTGGTTATCGCAATACCTATAGTAGTCACCTGAAGATAGATATGAACCTACTTAGCCTTTCCTATGAAACATTATTGCAAATTATTACTTATATGGTTTCTTGATCTTGGTGCTACGAATGGTGTATATTTATTATCCTGATACGATGTTACCCTTTGATGTTTCAGGGCATTCACACGTCGTTCCTTTGGGCCTACTATGGGATCTCTCCATATTTGATGGTTAGTTCGAAACAAAATGCCCACGGACTGTTGAAAGACGATCCTGAATCCTGGTGACAGAAATCAAACCCAAACCTCCAGACAGCTAAAACGTTGAGCTACTTCTGTCAAAACAAACTCATATAGTTTTTTTTATTATCATTAAACTAAAACAACCTCTTCCTAACTTGCAAAGATGCAGGTTGCATAACTGTCTCAAAATTACTTCTTACGAGAATCTTTGTCCGATTATAACGACATCAGGCCGGGTCAGAGAAGATGTGAGTGACCCAACTGTCTGCTCCGAAACTAGGTGACATTGGCCGCATGTGGGGGGGGGGGGGGGGGGGGGTATGAAAAACGAAAGGTGTAAAAAAATAAAATAAATTCATCTCATCAAATCGTGTTTTTAGGGAAACCCGATCAAAGATATGATATACTTAGCCCCCTTTCTGATTCAAAGCACTAACATGAGGTAATAGCCACACTTCTATTCTACTAATCCACGCAATACCCAAGGATGTGAGTACTGATAGTGGGCCGAGATTTCGAGATATATCGAACTCTAGATCGCGGGTTTGAATCCCAGAAGAACGAAATTATATTATTTACTATCTGGACAGGTCTACTCTTAGCGAACATATCAACACGGCATCGATACGGCGGCACCAGCTCGGTAGCTGGTGAACAATGCTATGCAAGGGATAGTCGTTGTCATGTGGATAACGAATTCAGTTGGTAATAGCCTAGATACTTCAAAATCGTTGTTTTGTATTTTATGGGGCTGGATTAAATAAGCAACATCGCTCTATTGCATATAATAAACGCCATTGTTAATTTTTTAAACATTCTGAAAATGTAAATAAAATAAAACTGCATCAATTATTTCTAAGTAACTGTGGATTTTAAAGTCTTCAATTTTTGCCAAAGCAATGCGTGAATTTACAAAACGTTTCCGCTAAGTGTCGCAATGCACTGTAGACCAATAGCAATAATGTCATACAATTTTAAATGTTTACTACGCTTGACCTCTTTGCAAAGCGAGTGCACTCATTTGAAACGTTGGTATTTCTTACTAAGTGCTCGTTTCCCTTTCTGTGTTGCATAAAGATGAAACAGCGTAACACAGCATGTCTTAAGGATTGTCCGGTTGGACACAATTTCAGACACGAAGAAATGTTAAGCTGATTTTTTTATTATTTGTTGTTTAACGACATACTCGACAAATGATCATATGACGTCAAAGGGTGTTTGAAGGAAAGGGACAAGTAGGACGTAAATGCGATGGGAAGGGAGAGGGAAGGACGTGAACTGCTCGTCTGACTTCTCCTCCTCGACCTGTCCGGCTAGGGTGGTCTTAATTACCAGAAGCATACGCTTCCACCGGCATAGCTCTCGAGATCAACAAAGCACCCAAGCCTGCGCACCAGGATAAGGTAGCAGTCCCTAGGGAAGAGAAATGCTCAAGCAGACAGATCTAGACTGGAATTAGAAACACAATCCAGTATTTAGGTTGTAATGGTACAAATATGACAATTGGCAGAAAAGACTAAGCGATAAGACTGGAGGTGGAGATCTTCAAGAGCTTTGCCCGAGTTTTGTCATTCTGGGGCGCAAGTCCAATACCCTCTCTACTTGGGAGGCAGAGAAGAGTCTAGCATAGAGCCCCGTGCAATCCGCTGGAGGAAACTGCTTTCGTATTTTGTTTTATCCTCAATTATTATTTTAAAAGCTATCCGAGGAAGGGACCTTTCCATATGAGGGAATATTTAATTCAGGGCTGTATTTGTCACACACTATATTGTCATGTTACAGCCTCACGATCGAACCCACACAATGTCATAGTGTTTGATACATTGATAGAGTTATAGTATCGAAACAAGCACCATGGCGTTGCAATTGAGGGGAGGGGGAGGGGGGAGGGTCGATTTTTGGTGCCAAACTAATCAGGGGAAATGCAGAGCAGTAAGAGTGAGCATTGCTGTGTCTCATCGCCAAAGGTGAAATAGTTTTATCGTTACGTTTTATCGTGATTTTTTGACTCATATTACACTCTTGAAAGATGCAACTTTTTTGTCTTGTAGTATGTCCTAGTAGTTTTCAGGGTAAGACCTTTTTTCCGTTTGCATTGTACAACATATCCCATAACTTTCAACTACACGGTTTAATGTTTCACATTATGATATTATATTCTTTTAGCTGTTCTCTATTTAAAAAATCCAGAGCCACAAAAGTGAAAACTCCTGTCAGCGAATTTGAGCAAAATACATGCACTATTCACTGTGTAATGCAGACATTATACCTTGCTGCGTCATCATAGATGTTTATTTCTATAATTAATTTAGTCACAGGAAATGTCTGCTGGTGTGACTGTGACGGTGGGTTTCGCAGAAAAAAAACACGAGGAAAGTATGGGTGGGGGGTATAAGCCCCCCTCATAAACCCCCTTAACGATGCCACTGAATAGACATTTCTAACTCATTCCCGTAATGGTTTATAGATTCATACAACGAGGTTAATATTCGAGGTTGTAATTCAGGGCTACTGGAAGACTGAAGAAAAGGAAGAAGAAAATGGAAAGGGCAGAAAATATGATGGAGTAAGATCTATTAATGTCATCTTTATAGGCTCTGGGACATATCTGGAGCAGGACTATGCTGCTAGACTCAGCCACAGGTGACTTCAGATAGCCAATACATCGATGGCAAACCTATCAGAAAAATTCCAACTCATTATTTTGAAAGTGGTGTGAATACTGAGTGTCCGGGATGGGGTCTAATCATCTAAATTTTCACTTTTTGGGGAAGTATTAGGTCGTCCCAATAAACGTGTTGGATACTTTTTAATAGTCATCACTACTTCATCACAACTTTTCATTACTAAACGAATGGTACAATTACGCATGTGACATTGAGCTGACCGCATGATGCAACTATAATAGTTTCGCTATGGAGAAAGTCTGTAGAAAATGGAAATCTTGCGTGGTTCCAAATCAATTGTTACTCTAAAACCCATAATGATTACGCATTAACACCAGATTACATTATGTAATCTTAATGCAGAATTTAAAATTTAATCCAAAATTCTGTTTCAGATAGTATTCTTTTTTTTAATAACAGGGAATGAATAGATGTAGGATATTGAATGTAGATTCGCATCATAAAAAGAGGCACACATTGGGTAAATACCCTCCCTGTTCGTGTGCGGGCTGCATTAAAATAAATATATTATTAATCCGAACCAAAATTACAATGAAGTACACTAGACGCGAACAAAACAATACTACAATACAATAATATTAATAACAACAATAATGCCAATATTACAAATAATAATACATAACATGTACATATTTATATTATGTAGTGCGATGTTACAGTTCAAAATAATACGTGGGCTACTCTTCGGCTATGAACAAAAACAATATTTTTCGAAAATGGTTGCAATGAATGTTATGTAAATCAGGATAAAGTAAAATATTCAACAGCTTCTAAATTTTAAATTTGTCACGATGATCAATGGTAATTGGTAAATAATTACCAAATTATGCAACTCATGACCACTGAATGGGGCAAAATAAGGGCATTTGTGCGTGAGTTTATGAACTAGGTACATATATAGATTATTTTACTAGATTTTAATCGTCTTTCACTACTATACAGTATATGTTAAAATGCTGCAACATTAATTTGCGATTATCGTTTCATTATATATATGTGTGTGTGCTTTCTGTCACGTAGGCATAACCATCTAATGCAACATCAATTATTCAATTCTATTTACAAAACCTTTGGAAAAATACTGTGCTCAGAGTCAACAATCAACAAGTATAGAATCATTGTAATTGAAACTTTGTCTAAGGTTAAGGGATGGTGTAAGACCAGACAATTAATGAATATACGTATCCCTTCAGGTTTGGTTTACGCACACCAATTACATAGAAACTCCATTAATTGGAGACTACAAAACAATAATTACTTTGAGGCGTTAACACTAAGATAAAATTAGAAAATATTAACACATTTAAATGTTAAGACTTTCTTGAATTATCGAACACGCTTCTAAAATAATATTTAAATACTCATATTGTCCTGAATTTATAGAATTGGTTTATTTTTACTAGTTTCTACACAACATTTAAACTCAATTTTACACATCGTTACAGTTTCAATAGTTCTTATAATTTTAATTTATAAATAACCCTAAGATTAAGTGCGACTTGTCTGTAATATCCACAAAAATAATGAGGACAGAAAGAGCTTCAGTGAAGATTGCAATGAGAAACTTAACAATCTAGATAATATCGTGTCGGTCGAATTAAAGGAGATAGCGAACTTCTTCCCGCTTTCCATTATGCTAATATGATCACAGGGAGTGAAAATGCTGCAGCTTTGAAATCTATTTACAGAATAATTAGCAATAGAATTCTTTGAATTGGTACAACAGCCAAAAAGTAAATCGAATAACGTTCCCCATAATGTTCTACAGCCTGAGAACTTACTATAATGAGATCACTTTATGTTGCTCATGGTTAATAAACTGTTCAACTCACGTGGTACTTGAACCAACAATGTTATCATATTTACATCAAGAAGAACCTCTGCTTGCATTACAAGATATAAGCGTTATTGTTTTTACAGTGTGCCACAGTAAACCGTGGTGTACACTGTACAGGTGCCATTCTTTACCCGGCTGAACACGGTGGCAAAACAAGACTTTAGTCATGAGAGAGGCATTTATAGAAAAATAAATTATACACTCGTTTCTTCTTCCACGTTATTACCAACACCCCCTTCCCGCCCCCACCCTCTCCCACAAGTAAATAAAAAAATACTGGACAGTGGGAAATTTGGATGAGTGCGAAAATAAAATATATTGAGATGTTTGACCTTTGCCGCTGCTTGCGGAGAACAATCTACGGTTGTCCCAAGACTACCTTACACATACTTTCGTCACAGGCGACGGGTTTTGTAGCCAATCAGCGATCGGTATTTGTTCACGGTTGTCTCGGGCGGTTCGCTAATTGGCTATGAGTGCCGCGCCTGTGACGAAAACATATCTGAGGTAATCTTGGGCCAAGTATACCCACAAGTTCTGGTGTTAAAATGTCCAGTATTATATAGACTAAAGTGACGAAGATAGAAGGTTTTATACTAGGCTAAGTTCAAATAGCTACAATAGGTTGTGTGTAGCGTTCGCTTGTAATTTTCGCTTTCTCATCAAACTATAAGCACAGAAGTATTCCAACGAGTCAACGATCTGTAGTAAACCATAGAAAGACGATGACGTCGGTAAACTTTCAGTCAAACATTGCTGCATGTAGGCATTGAATCCGTAACCTCCCGCGTAAAAGTTTTGTATCCTATAAGCAGTACTTGAAAAAGAAATTAAAACGTGGAATGATTGTGTGTGGTAGTTACAAGAAATATCTGTAAACGCTGCGAAATCAACAAATAATATTAACGAACGGAAAAGTACAGGCAATCAATTAGTATTTTTTTTTCTGATTGCACACAAATTGAAAACTGTATAGTAAACACCGCTGACGTTGACAGAGGTCAAAAAGGTCAACTTTATCTAAGTTTTGTAGTGAGACCCCATCCTAGGCCCTAGGTCCTCTTCCCGTAGCTGTAGCGCAAAGCGACCGGTTGCCCCTGGTTCGGTCACGACCGTTACACACGGCTCAAGATTTCGAACCCAGCTGGCGAATTCGACCACTCGTTACCCGACGATTTACGGGCCGCTTTACAGTACGCACCCATTGTGAGCAATATATAGTGGAGCCCCACATGAACATTGTCACATTTCGTTTAAATAAATTTTAAGAATATTAATATTTCCAATTCTCTGATTTTATTAAAACGCAACAATACATTCGATTCCTTTTAAAAGACAATTTGTAAACCTATGATGATGCGTTGCATTTTTCTAAAACTTTGTTGTGTCGTGGAAAACTGGAAAAAACTACTTTCCGCTTTTAAGTGCATTGTGAAAGAGAATAAATTATGTAATTTATAAATGTTTTTTGTTATTATTATTACTATTATTATTATTATTATTATTATTATTTTTATTATTATTATTATTATTATTACTATTATTATTATTATTATTATTATTATTATTATTATTATTATTATTATAATTTTTATTATAATTATTATTATTATTATTATTATTATTATTATTATTATTATTATTATTATTATTATTATTATTATTTTTGTTATTATCATTATTAAAAAGCACTGTAGGACTTACACAGTTAAAATTTTTCCGATGTTATTCAACATCACGTCACGCAATATTTCGACAGCAGACCAGCTGTGTGTGTTGTTGAATAACATCGGAAAATTTTAACTGTGTAAGTCCTACAGTGTTTTCTTTTACACATTTTCCAGTTAACTAGAGTGTTTTTTATAATAATAAAAATAATAATCATTATTAATATTATTAAATATTTCTTAAAAATTATTTTCAAAACACGTTAAATTAACCTTATCAAGCTTTTTCAAGCGTTATGCCTCACAACAGTATGTATTTTATTTAACGCATATCCTTATGGAACCTAAATAGATTTATTTATCTCTATTCAAAAATACTTCTCAATAGAATAAAATGAGTTCATTATACTTCCATGCCTCACCAAACACAGCTGTTACTCAAGACCGACAGGTACTCGCTACTCGCTACTACGGTGGACATGCCCCCCACCACCACCTACTTTTGTCAGCGAGGGGCCCCTCTCTTGTAGCGCCCTCACAACCACCTGACGATCACTCGTGATTGGTGGATAGTCTCGACTATAGTGACAGAAGGTTATATAGATGTCCACCTCCACTGTTGGTCCTTGAGTCTTGTGGACAAGTGAGTGTGTGAATGTCAACGCTAACAGGGATCCAGTGATAGGCTTAACATACACCAAACAAGTGAGTACCAAATAAATATTTGCTTTTAACAAATTAGTTGTTGATATTAAATTAATGTGTCTTGGGTATTCCTCTATCATTTTTTAAAGCAAATAAGTTACTTGATCATTAATTAAATTTTTAAATTAATTCAAAATATATGAAGCGAGTTATTTCATTTTGTACGTATTATTTTCACCATTCTTCTCAACATTGTTCTCATTATAATCATGGGGTTGAAGTTCGTTTTGTGTTTGTAACACAAATTATACTATAATATTTTTTTATAATTAGGTTTTTATGTACCTTTGCGTTAACAGTGATGCGTAATGATTTGAACATGCTCAATTACAGTAATTGGAAGCAAACGGTTGAGGTTTGTTTTCGTTTTTGTCAAAGCGAATTGTCTTTTTAAGATTTGTGGACACATTGAAGATCAATTAAATGTAATAATATACTGACAAAGGTAAAAAATATTATTATTTCATTATATTGTTATTATTAATTAATCGCTGCTGCCAATATTATAATTATTTTAACGATTTCAGTCATTTTCAATTTACATGTTGAGGACGAAACATTAGGCAACATCAACCACACTCGTGGAAAAGCGTACCGTACCCCAAATTATAAATAAAGGTAAAACCATAAAATGCTAAGTATAAAGAACAATAGACACCAAACGTTAAACACCAATGACACCAACGAAACGTTATGACACGAATAATATAAATAACACTAAATAATGTATACTTAAGGACTAATGTTTTCGTCTTCATTCGTACTTCAAAGAGAAACCATTAATTTTGTAAAAAAAAAAAAATCTGCAACGTCAACGCCAGCATAAAATATGAGACTGTATGACAAAGGTCGTAAAAGAACTACAATTTGTTACTTGAATAACACTATTCATAACAGGAAATACTATAGGCAATGTCGTGTCGTGTTTTGTTGTGAGAATTGAAACTTCTGTTACGTTGCATCGAAGAAGTACGATACCACATAATTATTTTACAGTTACCTATTAAGAATTAGATAATGAAATACATTTTGCATTTGATTTGCTACTTTGATTTGCATATTATTTGTTGTGTAAAACTCCGGAGGGATAAGATGCTATTTTAAATGTAAAACAATTTACCACGGATATAAATTGAGGGCATTTTCCAATATTATACACTTTATTGTTTTTCTCCTACTCAATGCAGACAGGGACTGATATTGCACGGCATTGCACCTTCTTCATACTGTTAGAAATCCGCATGTCCGAGGGCGGGCTACGTACATGTTTAAGAACTTAAAATTTGTGATTAACAATGTTGAAACATACAAAATACACGTATGCGTTCATATATCAATTCTTATTCATAACAATTACTTTTCATTTGCAAAAATAGTTGTTGCAATTTTGTTTATATATATATATATATATATATGTATATATTTGCAATTATTGCAAAAACTCTGTTAAACACAAATTCTAAGTTCTTAAAAATTTGCGTAGCCCGGCCTTTAGGTGTGACTTGGGAGCAACTCTGGAACAGCCGAAGAACATGCGACAACCTTGTGAGTTCGAGACTCGCATGCAACTGAATAACATCATCTGTAACTAATTCTATGAAGATCTAGGATGTGCCCTTGTGACTAGAAATCGAAAACCAACGTAATTATATACATCTTCAATATTGTGAGGCAGAAATGTCTTCAAATTTGCATCATGAATTTTCTGCATACACAGAATTAGATGTGTTTGTTTGGTATTGAACGGCGTAGTTAGCTTGGTCTTTGTAGGATAGGAGTAAAGGGATGAGTAGAAGGAAGAAGAAACAAAAAATAGATTTAAACTAGTTCAGGGGAAAAGGAAAGTCTTCATGTCGTTGCCTCTTACGATTGGCAGAGTCACCCTGAGGCAAATTCTACCTCGGCTCCAGCTTGATTGTGAATATTATAATGAAATGGGAGTTCCCGAATCTTGGTTTCAATATATGTGTATACGCGATCACATAAATAGGTGGGATATGCAATCTTCATATAGATAGAAATGGAAGTGTCAATACATCTACCTTCACATTGCAAAGCGTTTTAGAGTTTCAATCAGATAGATGTTCATGTCCCGTGTTATAGGGTTATCGGGTAATAAGTTTAAAAACACAAAAAGTGGCGATTCTCTTCTGCTTCTGCATATAAAAAACAACCACTCATTGTAAATTGACTGACAAGCAAGCAAGGATTTGTAAAGCGTCGTCAAAAAAAAAAGAAAAGAAATTCTGAAATGAATGACGAAACGATGGGAATCACTTGCATTGAAATTCCATAATAGTTACACAAATAGACTCTAAGTTGGCCATGTATTATTAATACTTCAATTCTGTTTAAATGAAAATCTGCTCGTCTTGAGATTTACTGTTATAGGCCTATACCAAACACACATTGGACATACTATCATCCTTTGGTAGTCTTATTAATACAAAAGAAAGTAAATTATGTCTACATTTTTGTTCCAGAATCACTTTCACGTAGGTGGATTTTTGTAGTGAATTGGTGGTCTTGTCTAGCTAGATGTCATTTCCCTCCCCCCCCCCCCCCCCACCCCTTGGCCCATCACCACCATGCGGGAGACCCGGGTTCGATTCCCAGAATAAAAGTAGTAATAATAATAATAATAATAATAATAATAATAATAATAATAATAATAATAATAATAATAATAATAATAATAATAATAAAATAATAATAATAATAATAATAATAATAATAATAATAATAATAATAATAATAATAATAATAATAATAGTAATAATAATAATAATAATAATAATAATAATAATAATAATAATAATAATAATAATAATAATAATAATAATAATAATAATAATAATAATAATAATAATAATAATAATAATAATAAACATAATAATAATAATAATAATAATAATAATAATAATAATAATAATAATAATAATAATAATAATAATAACAATAATAATAATAATGACCGAGATTGATGACTGTTACATGTAGGTGTAGTAACATGTAGTAACATGTGATAAGTGAAGTTAAATAAGGTAGATACATGAAAATACTTAACATTACGTCCGTATAACATGTTAACGCCGGCTTTGACCGAGATTGCATGATTGTGATACATTCAATAAAATAATAATAATAATTTGTAGTACGAAACCTTCCCATGGTCAATTATTCGTAGTGCCCCTCTTTAGGTATTGTGATATTTGAAGTAGTTGGAAAGGAATATATCCGAGGACTGTGTTAGTATGACTCAATCCCAGCAATCTCCATGACTGAGGAAAACCTCTTGAAAACCCTTCGGTCAGGATTGCCGGTAGTGAACATCGAACCGGCGACCTTCCAAATTACAGCCTTGTGTGCAACCATCGCCATCGGTTTGAACCAGCGTAGTTGTCCGCGGTCGGTCTAGTAAATCCGCGGTCCATGCGCCCCAGGTTCGAATCCTGGCTTGGGCATGGAAGTCATATGTCTGTTTTTCATTTTTATTATCATCTACTCCGTCTCGATTAGCATTGGTTGGTACCAAACTATGAGATCTTACGCCCCAATATCATCATCTACTGGTTTCGTTACACAGTAAACAAAGTTCTTTCTAGGTACGTATTTCTTAAAGTAGTTGCACACTCATGTCCCATGAAACGGGACCTGCCATTCATTTCACATCCATCTCTTCTTGAATGAGAACGACGGGGCTAAACGTAAACACAGAAACAAAATGATCGATTACGTTCTCGTCGGATGTAGAGAGAGAATGAGGTCAGGTATTGTTGGCTTCGACCCCGTTCGGTTTGTTTTTCATCACATCTTCCTTGAAAGAAGGGCATCATATTTACTCCGAGTCATCCTCTCAATTTACTTAACTGAAAATATGCATTCATTCTCCAATCGCGGGGAACTGCATTCGTGATGTTTGTAGGCAGCTAAGATGTGGCACAATAGTGACAAGCAAGTGCCATTGCGGCCTCTCATGATCTTCTCCTACTTACTTCATTATATACCGACAGAAGTTCTCTGGCTCAGCGGTAAGACGCGAGACTCTAATTCCGGAGGTCGCCGTTTTACATACCGGCCACCGGCGGTACTGACTGAAGGTTTCTACCGAGGGTTTCCTCAGTCACAAGGTGAATTCTGGGATTGAGTCATCGTAACAATCCTCGGACATTCCTTCCCAACCATTCCAAATACCGCAATACCTATAGTTATTCACCTGAAGAGGGGCGTGGATTGCTATTCTGTAACTTTTTGTTCTGAATCGTGAAACGATTCTGCCTGAATTCGAATTCGAATTTGTTTTGAGTAATCTAATGTTATATAAGTAAGCAAGTCCGAATATAGGCATAATTAATTTCGGGATATAGAATAAACGTTACAGAATAGGGCCCTTGAGCAGTTGTAAGCAGTGAGCAGTGAGCAGTGAGCACTTAGCAGTGAGCAGTGAGCACTAAGCAGTGAGCACTAAGCAGTGAGCAGTGAACAGTGAGCAGTGAGCAGTGAGCAGATTTCCTGTACGAACCATTATTATTATTATTACACATTCATGATAATGATTGGTGTTGCTACGGCTCTATTATTTCAATCATACTATTAGAGACGATGAGGGGTGATGGTTGAAGATGAAGAACAGTTACAATAATGAATAAACCCATGCATTATGCGGGCTTCCAATCCATGTCCTCAAAGTATCAAACGCTCAGGACGTGCGCCCCAACCGTATGATCCACCGCGTAAGCCATACACCCTTGCATACCAGTATATAATACCTTGCTCTGTGTATTGCACTTAGTAGTAAGAAAAGAACACACAAGTGCCCATCTTACAACACTGTTTTTCTGGAGTAATCGGAAGAAAAATCCTCTTGGGAAATTAACGTGGAGACATTTTTTCTTCGCATTGTTGCAATTTTAATTATTCAGAGGCATTTTTGAGTTGAAGTAAAAAAGCGTTTCGCACAAACGATTACAACTACAAAATTGATGGTTGGATTGATTGATTGGATCGATTGATTGATTGATATTTGGGCTTATCGTCTCATATTTTTGCAACTTAGGAATTCATAGTCGGCCCCTACACCTACGGGCACCCATTGTTGCTATGGATTTGTTTGCTATATTTTTTTTTTTTATTAATTTTATTTTTCCTTTTTTTTACATGTGTGTTACATAAATATTTTTTTTTCATACAGTGGAAAATACCTGAACCAATAAACAAGTGTTCGTGGCGGTTCAGGTTTATATTAGAAAACTAATAGTAATAGGTAACATACCGTTCTATATATTAATAGTTATACTAAAGCTAAATTAAATGCACACTTTTAAATGTAATATTAAATATTAAATGCAATAACGGTACATGGTATACAAATAATATAAAATGAAATGAAGATAAGATTTAAAATAAAAGTACGCTAAATGTTTTACAACGAATGGGAAATAACATGCAAATTGCAAACAACCGTTACTTTGGTAACAATGGGCACCCCTAGGTGTAGGGGACGACTATGATGCTGGCTCGCTAAACCCATTGTTTTTCTTCTTACTAAATATGTCTGTTCATTTTCTTGCATTAAAAATGTTAACACAGAGGTAAAATAGATTAGACTTTATAATCTCATCATAAAGATGCAAAACGTTAACACATTAAAAGTTGTAATCACAATTAAAGCTATATACGTACGTTTATACGTTAGCATTAATGCTAACGTATAAATAATGCAATCCCAATGTACGTAGAAAAACCATACCACATTCGGATAAAATCTTCGTAATTGAAGATGAGTGCACACAATTTGACAACTTGCGTTACATTTTGTCAGAAGTTTTTATATTTTGTTGTTTGAGTTTTATAGCACAGTCGTCAGTAGATTAATTGCGCATACTTATCTGTGAATACTCACTAGCATTCAATTCAAACTCATGGAAAGCTATAATAAGCTTTTCGTAATGTAATTTAAAATGCTACGCGAACAAAATTACATTATTTTTTTCTTTTAAATTACAACTGACGTTTGAGTTCCTGGTTTCACAATGTCAACAATATTCCTTCGCCTGGTATAGCATTGCCGTTATATTAGTTGCGTCAGCCATTCAATAGTGTTCAGTTCCACAGTCAGTAATTACGATTATTCTGCTCTGCAATACGATTAAGTTTTAAACTCGGCCATATCAAGAATCTGGGGTATTTTAAAGGTATTCTTATTGTTTTATTTGTATGTATTACGTCCTTCTTATTTCGGAAAGTGTTATTACTTATTGGTTCTTATACTTGATGCGATAGAGCTTATAGCTAATGGTTCGCACTCTGATGACAATGTGACACAATTTAAAAAAAAATGCTATTTATTATTCACGGGTTTTCTGAAAAGAAAGAACTATAATTAAAAATTAAATTATATATTATATGAGATGTGATAAATAATAATAATATTTTTCGTATGAATCCTGCCCAGGGATAATTTGTGTCCTTCTTGAGGTGACTAACTATATATAGAGGTATTGCGGTAAATGGAATAGTTGGGAAGGAATGTCCAAGGGCTGTTATTGTGACACAATCTCAGCAGTTTCCTTGTAAAAGACGAAGCCCTCTGGAAAACCTTCAGTCAGGTTTACCGGTAGCGGGTATCGAACCGGCGACCTTCCGAATTTGAGTATTATATCGCGTCTTAGCGTTGAGCTACCTCTATTACTCACTAGCGGGATAAAACTTTTCCATCTGCTATCCGAAGTACTACATGCCTGTACTAAATAACAAGACAAAATAAAAACTTGAAATAGCTCAACTGATTGAAGAAAATGAACAAAGAAGTATCATTAACTTTTCAAAGGAGTGGATAATTCAAATCAGACAACATAATAATATCAGCATACACCTAAAATGGCTCACAATGAGACGAAGTACTGACTAGACCTTGAAATATCAACTACATACAGAATTGAATTATGAATATACATTACACAAAAAATAAAGTGATTTGATTTTCCATTGTTCATAATTTAATCCTAAAAAACCTCTTCATCAATAATTCCAAACATACTAGAGGTTGGTTGGTTGTATGAAATTTGCAATGGCCAAAATTAACATGAATTTAAAAACGTCCTTGCAGGGTGCTGCAAAGTCCTACTAGTCCATCAAAACTAAACATGGTTTGAGAAGCACAGCCTAGTTCATAAAAGCTGGCATTGCAACAGTGTAAATTGCCTTTCCTCGAAACCATGGAATGAGTTGATGAATTAGCAAGACTTGTCTAATTGCGCTCATTGTTTCTAGTAAGTATTGAAGTTTGTTGAGGTAATCGACTATTTACCAGGCATTCTTGGATCGGAGTAAATGTTTTACTTTGTTTGTGCATGAAGGAGAAATTAGGTTGTCCTTTAATAAGAACACTCAGAATACTTCTAAATCGTGTTCTAACACAACAGAGTGTGTTTATTTTGGATATCAAAAAATTATCACTGTCAAATATGTTCATTAATATTATTTATATTTATATATTTTGTTTTATACATTTATAGCTCTATCGATTTCAGCTAACGATTAATTTATGTAAAGAAATTGTATGTAAGTTTATCATTTTATTATATATTGCTTAAGATTAATTTAATAAATAATGAATCACAACAAGAAAATAAACTTAAACAAAACACTGGATAAAGAACAATATTGGAATACTAGTAATAGTAATAATGCTCATTGACATTATGTGTAATAATGATTTCTCAATGTAGAATTGTTGATGTCAACATCGAGGCATGTCCACGTGCTATTCTGGGAGTCTATTTGATATTGTATTCATTGCAGTAGACTGCGGTTATACGCACTGCTAATCAAGTTGACCAAAGGCTAATGCTGACGAAATAGCCCAGGCCAATAGTACCAACTTAATTATATACTTCTCTAATTACTAGCATCACTTATATCATCACTACTTCACATTACACATACATTCACATATATATTACATATACATTACTAGCATCACTTGAAACGGGTACATTTATGATAATTTACGACTGTATATTGGGATTCTGAAATCCCCAAACACAGCGGGCGTGACTTGTGAGGCTTGTGCACTGTACAGTCTACTAAGCGGAATACCGCCTTTACGATTGTACGAAAGAACGCTATAGGAATTGTTGATTTTAAGTACATGGTCAGTCACATCCATCTCGCTATTGTTGTAACCATTTTTGTTTGTAATATATATATATATATATAATTGAGGGTTTGTTCATATTTGACATTTCTTTATCCAACATTTCATCATTCTAATCATATGTAATTTTGTTTAACTATAAATTTATTTTATTTAGTTCAATTAATAATTAAAAAATCACATTATTAATTCAACATAATTCAGTATGTGCAATGTACAACTGCTAACTCGCTGTACTGTCCTGTGTTGTATATACTTTTTTCTTCATTTGATATACTTACCTCAATTATTAATAAATTAATGCTATTCACTATTCACTATTAATTAACTATTCACTTTCTGTCATGTAGTTATACAAAAACAGTATCAGTCTATGGTCTGGTGTTATGAACAGCTACTAAGGAAGTTACTATAGGAGATATAATAAACTATTAGGTGGGTTTTAAAGTCGGGTTCACACAAAATGACTAAGACTAACGATTAAGGTTTAAGAAAGTTGAAGTATACGATTTACGTTGAAGCGTTCACACACTGTACCAGTACTAGTGATTAGTATTTACGACCCAGTGATTAAGAAAGTTGATTATTGTTAGTCACGAATGTTAAGCGTTAGTAACAACCAATCGCTGCGTGGAACGTCACAGTATAGTTCAGCCAGTTCAGCCAATGAAAATCGTACCATTCGAGTCAAGTTAAGTTTTAATGTTGTTTAGGGTTTCACTTTTTATACCCACATTACACAGTTCAATACTTTCGTCAAACTTATTGAATTCAAGGACAAAAAAGCATCAATTAATATAAGCTATATTGTTGCAGTTTTTATCAAACTGTTTTTGATTCGATTTTGTTCTTTTGACGAAAGTATTGAGTCGTGTAATGTCGGCATACGCAGAGTTTGTTTTGACAGCTTCCAGTCACGGCTTTCAATACCGAAGTAAACAATAGGTTCGTTCCAAGGTCCAGTGGACCTTGGGTTCGTTCGATTTGGCTACACCTTTTGTACTTTTTGCACTCACTCCATGTTATTTCAAAGGGGGAAATGGCAAGAAACCTGTTTTATTTCTCTATGGCAAGAAGTACAAAAAGTGACGGTTAATCAAACGACCCTAATTTCAAATCAAAGTTTCACATCGTTTGCTGTTTGTCGTCTGCTGCAGTCCATGCTATTTGAAAATATGATTTTGAGTGACTAGGGTGATATCATTCATATCTTCATACATTTTCAGCAAATATAATAACAGCTGTCAACTTCGTGACAACATGGAACCGTTTTTGTTTTACACACCCACGCTATAGTTCTAATTATTACGGGAAGAGTGCGCTACTCACTTGTCAAAGCACACGAAGACTGCCATCTTTCAAAGTCATCACGTCTTTCTTTGCAAGATATGGGGGGCGGAATTTTGTTTTCTAAAGTTTCTGAACCCACCTTAAAAGGCTTCTGATTGGTGGTTGTCATGGTGAAAATAAGTTATTAGCTACTAACTTTTTATTAGCTGTCATAATACTGGCACTCTGAATCTGCATCTAGACTAGTTACGCCAAGGAAACTTTGACAAAGTAAGTTGTTCTCAAAATCTGCGTGCCCACAGTTTAGATCGGCTCTGTAACAAAGATGGCGCCCCACCTGACGTCTACGACGGCGCTGTTCATGGAGACAACATCCGACGACTCTGTGAAGCACACGACGCGTACAAGCGTCGCGACGGCTCCCGTGAAAACGACGCCGCGACCTCTGAAGCAAAGACCCGACTACAAGTGGGAGGTGGCTTGGGTGAATGTGATAGCATTCGTGTATCTCCACGTGGGGGCGTTGTATGGATTTATACTCATGTTCACCACAGCGAAACTAGCCACATCATTGTTTGGTAAGTAAATAATTATTGACGAAAGTGGAGACAAGGCATTACAATAAAAAACTTTCCATATTCTCTAAAACCATTTGTCATCAATAATATAGGCAACCCAAGACTACTTTACATATGCTTTCGTCACAGGCGAGGCACTCGTAGCCAACCAGCGAACCGCCCGAGACAAGCGCGCGCAAATAACGATCGCTGATTGGCTATGAGTATGAGTACCTCGCCTGTGACGAAAGCATATGTAAGGTTGTCTTGGGTTGCCTATAGCCTACTAAAAATGTTTCGTAGGAAAACTGCGGCCCACCCATTTGGTTCTTAAATTTGAAACGTTTTGTTTTGTGTATACTTTACATGCAACGAAGTAAATCGAATAGCTATGCAGTATGGTATATTACTATGTAATAAAAATATTTACTTGAATATGGTATACTTGTTCCTAAACAACCTTACAGATGCTTTCGTCATAGATAAGTGATTTTTGGCAAATCGGCGGGCTCTAATTTTGAATAGCGATCGCTGATTGGTTGGCCACGATCCACTCAATAAAGTTTTTTCGAGGCAATTATTTGAGCCTATTAGCCTATCTAGTGATAGGCTTATGGTACGTTTAGAGCTACGCGTTGCGAGCGAAGCGAGGGCGCGAGCTCCAATTAGCAGCCGAGTTTCACGCAAAGAAGTTAGTAGTTGCACGCAAACTCGGCCACTGATTGCAGTAGGGTCCGCCATTACGACCATACTACTTCCTCAATGCGCAGCCTTTTCGACGGATCAATCCGCGATAGAACCTCGGATTGAACCGACGTTCAAGAAAGCTGTGCCTCAATGCATCCCGCCCTTACTATCCCGGCAAAATCATTGAAATTGGTTGCAATGGCGGCCGAAAGTTCAAATATGGCGAAAATATAACGGCCTAATACTATTCAAGTGGCGTATTTCTTTTCCAGCTATCGCGTTGATGTTGGCCGGAGCTTTGGGCATCACTGCTGGAGCTCATCGTCTTTGGGCGCACAAGACATACAAGGCCAAGTGGCCACTTCGATTAATCCTCGCCATTCTTCAGACAATGTCGTTCCAGGTACGTTCAATTACACATGATCTAATAATAACTGTATAAATAATAACCTTCTTGGACAATGAGTTGCGTTGATGACATTGTAGACTGGTTCATGCGCCATCATTGTCGACGGGCAGACACTTATCGTCACACACCGAAAAAACACTGAACACAAAACAGATCCATCATCATAGCCATACATGGATTAAGTTTTCATTATAGGTAGAAGAAACATCCTTTATTTTGTCGGCAGGACAATCAGAGCGTTATTATCACTTGAGGCACAAATAACTAATTATTATACATAATAATGAGGACTACATGCATGACAGGTAGCTTATAAGAAAAGTAACAAAGCTGGCGCTCCGCGAAATTGCCAATAACTATAATATGTACATAAAGTGCATGTATCACTGTTTCTCGAGATCAATCAAACCAGCAATAAAGAGTGACATTGAAAGTGAACAGTTTCTATAGGCCTATACTTCACTTTGAGATTAAAACTTGTAGTAAGTACTAAGTAGCATTATGTAGTTTGGGCGCTTCGGAGAATGTTTCTAGAGGGGGGAAGATAACTCTATACCCAGAATTAACTCATACCAGTATACTCTACACTCTACACTCTACACTCTACAGTCTACAGTCTACAGTCTACAGGCTAAATAAATGTTAAAGGCTCAGCCATCAGAGACAAAACATGCCCGGTTCTGTGGAGTTTACTTTTACTTATACATTCTAGAAAATTATCAACCTGTTTCCCAGGATCCCCTCTTCGTGGTGACCGGTGCATATTCTTTTGTCATGGCCTTCATCAAATACAGACCTTCTTCATATACATGCTGGGATTGCTGGCCCTCTTTGCGATCCAAACGCTCACCGACTCCCACGCCCCCTCCCTACACCTCTTAGCCCTCCAACCCCCATTATTTTGGACCCCCTTACGACGACCCCGGCGATGCGCAATCGATCTGATTCGGCCAACGACACAATCAAATTATGCTTTAGCTGTCGAGTAGCCCACATTGTAAAACAACAAATACTAATTACCTTTAAAATGACACATTTTAGTAAAATTATCTAGACTCTGCTAGTCGTAAGAGGCGACAAAAGGAGATGCACCGTCTGAGCCCGGGGTAAAATTGTCCAGCATGACTCTGCCAGTCGTAAGAGGCGATATAAAGAGACCTTGTTTCTTTTCCCCCACTGTCCCACTTAAGATTCCTCTTCGCACTTGACTCTGCCCTCCCTTGCTAGACTCACCTTATGACACCCGCGATGTGTAATGGATCTGATTTGGAAGACGAAGTATGACCTAAGCTGTCGAGTACGTCGATAATATAAACAACAAATAATTACAATCAGTTCCCCGGGAGCGGGTGGGGGGGGGGGGGGGGGTGGCACGATACCACTCTGCCACCCCCGCCCTCCACCTTCCCCTGCTCTGTACATGTGAGCTGTAACATTCTGTGTCTCTTCCCCTGCACAGAACCACATCTACGAGTGGGTCCGCGACCACAGGGTGCACCACAAGTTCACAGACACGGACGCCGACCCCCACAACGCCTCCAGAGGATTCTTCTTCTCACACATCGGCTGGCTGATGGTCAAGAAGCATAAGGACGTCAAGGAGAAGGGCAAGACCGTGGACATGAGCGACCTTGACCGGGACTGGATCGTTGTCTGGCAGAGGAAGTAAGAGTAATCGCGATACCACCCCATTGGTGGAGGCACTTATATCTAAGGATAGACGTTTTGTTGTGATTATTATAAGTGAACAAATAACTTATCTTAATTCTAGCCAAGGCCTCAAGTCAACTCCAGATTATAATTTTCTTTTCTCTCTCAAGTCAAAATAAGTCGTGTTGTCATTGATCATCTGGCACCCTTAGGACAAGGAAAGTCTCCCATCAGTATTGAAATTATCAGTACCAATATTTCTATACTTGTTGCCAATTTCGAGGAGTGCTGACATTTTCTTTGAACTCTTCTTAAAAGTGTTTAAAAACCTTCATAAATACCTTACATGTAGTCTTTAAGTGACAATATCACTCTGCATTACCTTTTCGGGAATAAAGGATGCTCTTTTCAAACCAGACGTTTCTACTAGCTTCAAGACATTATTCTATGCATATGGATCTGTTTTGTGTTCAGTTTTGAAGAATATGGTCAATGTTTTTGTTGTGGCTTTTGGTATGTGTGAGAGAGTTGCTATAGCAGTGTGCCTATCCGTCTGCTATATAACAACGCTCTTCAACGAATTTAAAGCAAGGTGTATGTATATTGTATAATGTATAATTCGTTGCCAACGATGACAACGGCAACAGGTATCACTTCATACGCAGCCAGTACCAAGGCTAATGGTGCTCATTGCACATGAACGCAATCAAGATGTACTTAAGCGTATCCCAGTGACACATGGCTATAATCAGTTCGGGCTCGGATTCGAAATCACGAATACATTATGCAGAATGGTTATTTTAAAAGCTACAATTAGTAAAGTCAATGCCAACGAAACTTAAATACCATTCATGACGCCAAATTATGCAATGGTAATCGGAAAACCGATTGAGAACAAAATCATTATCTCACAAAAATGTTGTAATTTTATAAATCTTATTATCAATTTATTAATTTTTATCTTGATGTTTGTTCGCCCCCACGTCCAGTAATTCATCATTTAACTTATCCAGATGATGGCACAGAAAAGTCTAGTTTTGTTTGCATTATTATAAATTTATGATACATATTTTTTATAGTACGTATTTTATTATATTGTTGACGTACGCTGTATCTCTGTGTCATCCAATGCATATTGTTCAGCCATCAGTATTTTTCTCAATTAAGGTTGATGTTCGTTTATATGTTCAATTGCTTCATGTTTGAGTCTTGATATCACCACTAATGGGTTCTTACTTAGCATTGGTACCCATGCGTACGGCCAGCTAAAATAAATGCAAATGATATATAATTGCGTTGTGTTTACAGAACGTACCTGGTGGTGATGCCCATACTGTGTTTCTTGATACCCTCGTGGGTGCCCGTGCACTACTGGGGTGAAAACATGTGGGTGTCCTGGTATGTGGCAGCCATCATGCGCTACACCATCTCACTGAACGGGACGTGGCTGGTAAACAGCGCCGCACACATCTGGGGGATGAAGCCCTACGACAAGTAAGTCATGTTGCCTTTTCTTCGCGACACTATTCATAGGTTGCACGTACGTCACATCTTTGCGCGTGGCGGCCACATTTGTGATCAAACTTTGACGTTGCCATGAAGAAACAATTGAAGGCTGTTGTGCTAGAACACGAACATTCTTAGTTCTTTAAAATCCAGACAGTTTTTGAAATAAAATTAGTGTGCGGGGTAATTTTTTATTTTTATATTAATTCCGTTTACTTTTTAAATTATAAATTAGGCTTATTTATTAAATTTGAATAGTATTTGCCAATGATCTAGGATTGGTCCTCCTCAATTGTGTCGCAATCATGGCCGCTGTGACGTCACGTGGGAACTATGAATTGGTATCTGCCTAGAACCCAAGGTCCACTAGATCGCTTGTAGCGTGCGCGCAGCGCGCGTTACGCTTCGCAATAGGGAAGGCTCACACATTTTTTTTATTTGCTTACTGGTTACCTCAAGTTAAAATAAACGGGAACTAATTGGTTTCGGCTCGAAAGGTGCATTAACATCGCTTTAACAGCAAGTCAAAGATATTGCTTTCAAAACACGCTCAGAAACGGACCTGCGCCATCTTGCTCGTGATTATAAGGTTCTGACGTCATAACTCTGGAAACAATAATTTTATATCATACAAATAGTACTGAAATCCCACAATTTAGTAGATATTGCTCTCATAAGACTTTAACTGAATCAACGTTTATTTCTAGTTAGTAAACGAACACTGCCCAACATTAATTTACAACAATATGTTAAATAATTGCATTATTTTAAACACGTTTTGGTAAATACTGTATCAAAATGTATTTTCTGAAGAAAACAGTGGTATAAAAGACATTGTTGTAAAGTCACTGCATCCTAGATATTGTAAAATGTCCAACTTAATATCTTTGATATTATTAAGAATACTTCAAGGAGGCAGTTGTTGACAAGAGTTATGACGTCACGAGCCGTTTTTCAATTACGGAGCGGTAAGTTCCAAATTTCAAACTTTAAAAGCTAATAGAATTGGAAATATACACTTTTCAGATATAAAAATTATATAGCCCGTACTTTTTGATAATGGCCTTCTGTTTTTAGGTACTTTGAGGAATATTTATTTTTTATGAGCCTTCCCTATTACTCCGCTAGGAGTAAATCTAGTAGACCTTGCCTAGAACCAAGCTCATGAAATGCATAGCAGAGTATTGTTGAAAAATGATACTGAAAATCACGTTCAGATATGGGGTTTGATCCTTCTAGTAACTACGGAACTCTACTCATATTATTCGTTTTATATGTATCTACAATAGACACATCAGATACCTCTAGTTACACGTGACAAAAATCACTCAAGAGTGCAAAAAAATAACAAAATTATAATAAACTGGGAATGCACACATAAAATAAAAATGTCAACCTCATGCGTAGAGGTGCATATGAGACAAAACAGCACAAATGTCGTTAAATTACAATCATATCGAGTGTAAAAGAAAAATTATAAACGAAAATTTACTTTTGGAAAAGATATCGAATAATTGTTATCTTTTATACTGTTTGTATGTTGTGTCATACATAGGAATAGAATTTCGTTATATGCGAGCAATATTTCTACCGTATCAAACCTAAACTCTGACATCTGGCCGGGTAACGTCTGCGTTTCTGAAAAAATGGAGAAGACCTCAAATCTTGAATCAGCATCTAGCCTAATTATTTGTTTGTTGTTTTATTGGTTGTTATTTTTGTGTTTTGTGTTTCATGTGATGTGAATTGTGTTTCTTTATGGACCTTTAGGTCTCGAGTAAAAATATGTGATAGTTATAAACGCGTGGCCATGAGGTATGCTCGTTCACTGGCTAACTATAACCTCAACCTGACCTTTGAATACGTGTTTCCTTGCAGGTCAATCGGCCCAGTAGAGAACGTATTGGCCATACTGGCAATGGGTGAAGGCTGGCACAACTACCGCCACGTATTTCCCTGGGACTACAAAGCGGCCGAACTGAGTTAACCTCAACCTGACCTTTCAATACTTCTTTTCCTTGCAGGTCAATCGGCCCAGTAGATAACGTATCAGTGGCCATACTGGCAATGGGTGAAGGCTGGCACAACTACCGCCACGTATTTCCCTGGGACTACAAAGCGGCCGAACTGAGTTAACCTCAACCTGACCTTTCAATACTTCTTTTCCTTGCAGGTCAATCGGCCCAGTAGAGAACGTATTGGCCATACTGGCAATGAATGAGGGCTGGCACAACTAACACCACGTATTTCCCTGGGACTACAAAGCAGCCGAACTGAGTTAACCTCAACCTGACCTTTCAATACTTCTTTTCCTTGCAGGTCAATCGGCCCAGTAGAGAACGTATCAGTGGCCATACTGGCAATGGGTGAAGGCTGGCACAACTACCGCCACGTATTTCCCTGGGACTACAAAGCGGCCGAACTGAGTTAACCTCAACCTGACCTTTCAATACTTCTTTTCCTTGCAGGTCAACCGGCCCAGTAGAGAACGTATCAGTGGCCATACTGGCAATGAATGAGGGCTGGCACAACTAACACCACGTATTTCCCTGGGACTACAAAGCGGCTGAACTGAGCTAACCTCAAGCTGACCTTTCAATACTTCTTTTCCTTGCAGGTCAATGGGCCCAGTAAAGAACGTATCAGTGGCCATATTGGCAATGGGTGAGAGTTGGCACAACTACCACCACGTATTTCCCTGGGACTACAAAGCGGCTGAACTGAGCTAACCTCAACCTGACCTTTCAATACTTCTTTTCCTTGCAGGTCAATCGGCCCAGTAGAGAACGTATCAGTGGCCATACTGGCAATGGGTGAAGGCTGGCACAACTACCACCACGTATTCCCCTGGGACTACAAAGCGGCCGAACTGGGCAACTACAGCCTGAACTTCACCACCGCGTTCATCGACCTCTTCGCGAAGATCGGGTGGGCTTACGAGATGAAGACGGTGTCTGCAGAGATGGTGCGCAAGCGCGCTATGAGAACGGGAGACGGGTCTTGGCTCGACGCCACCGCTCAGTCTTCAACAGACGACAACAACCACCACCACCACCACGACCACGGCGCAGAGGTCTGGGGGTGGGGGGACAAAGACATGCAAGAGGAAGATGTCAATGACGCGACCATTTTGAACAAAACGGACTGAATGCGCGATCAATTACGTTCTATACGGCAACTTTGTTGATGCTGACGACATAAATGAGTGAGGAATTGCCCAAACAAAATAGGTCAGTATTTTGAAAATGCCTCCCGCTGATTGGCTCCGACTTGCTCATGTATGGCGACGGCATCCACAAAATTGCTGTGGAACCACTTTATAAATGTAGATTAAATTGTCGTTCTACAGTAAACTAGAGGATGCTGACGTCATACATGAGTGAGCCATTGGCCAACTAAATGCTAGTATTTGAAAAAGCCACCCGTTGATTGGCTCAGAGTCACTCATTTATGACATTGGCATTCACAAGGTTGCTGTGGAGCTATTTTAAAAATGTTTTTTCCCACTGTGATGTGATCTTCCATAACAACATTATATAAGAAGAGGATTAAAGTATCAGATTGCCACGACTGTGAAATTGAGCAATCTGATTGGTCATCGTCTTCATCTATCCAAAATGAGGGTCCTCTGGGGTAAATTAAATATGCTCGAATTTGTTTCATTTTTTTTTGCAAAAATAATGCGAGTTATTCGACTTGCCTCGAGCCTACTACAACATCGAATATTTTATCGGCACAGTAGAGTGAAAAGTGAAGGTGATAGCCCAAATTCAGAAAACATTATGATTACGAAATTATTGTTTCTTTAAAAAATTATGTTTTATATTATCAATGGGGTATGGGCGGGATAACAATGGCATTATCTCTCCTTGTATAAAAGATGAGTGTAACTGTGTAAGGGCCGGTCTTACAATCTCCTAATAAGAAAGTTATTTGTAGCAATTAAGCTATCTGGAGGATTTCAACGGTTTTGATTGGCCGTTGCCATGGAGACAACAAGCTATTCGACGAATAAGGCTGTGTCTCAAATCAATGTTTTTCGCTAGTCGACTAGCGTAGCTGACTAACCTAACAATAAGCAACAATTTATTATAACAATTGGTAGTTGTTGTTTTAGTCGGCGAGGTAGGCGAAGCAGGCCAAAATAGAGATTTGAGAAACGCCTTAGTAGTTAAATTGGGACATTGTAAGACTGGACCTAAGTATTCTCTGTGACAGCGAAAATGACTGTTTTTATTATTATTCTAATTTACGCCTGTTGAGTGCATGCACTTTTGTTTACCGAAGTATATACGTGTTTAGTAAGTAGTAATGGGAATATTATTAATTAATCTAAGCTGAATGAAAAATGAGCACGGTATACGTGTCTCGTGCATCTTCTGAAACAGATAAACGATATGAAAGACCGCAGTGATTAAAAAACATGTACATGTATGATTGATTAATATATTTATTAAAAATTACGTTTCCTAATATTAAAAATTCATTTTCGTTACTAACATTTCCCTAAAAAAAATGTTTATATGACGAAATGTGTAATGTTTTATAATTTCACAACATCTGCAAAACTTTTCTCTGGTGGCTGTCTTTGTCCATGCCCCATGGACACTGATGTAGGTAGCACACCACTCCTTCACCATTCCCCCTACCTCATCTTTACTTTAAATATGGGTGTAACTTTTAACCTCTGAAGTCTGCTCTAAGTATTCCGCAGAATGAACTGCACTAAGCTACTTGAAATGAAACCTATTATCAAAAGTATGAGCATCCTGTGACTGTGATAATAATAGTCTATGCTGCGTTATGCACGCAGGTCGGTAATACCGCTACATGGTTGTAAAATACCATTGCAAATAGATAGTGCGGCCATAATTGATACAACTAGTTAGCAGTGGTGTATTCCTAAAATATAAAGAGCCTAGGCGATCGAATTTACGTGTGGGCGGGTTGGGGGTGGGGGGGGGGGGGGCGATGGCGATTGTTTTGAGTGGCTGGAAAAAGATTTTACAGAAATTAAACCTGAATACATGAAGACGTTGAGGTAACATATTTTTTCTCTATTATAGATATTGTGAATACACATGGGTTCTTGGAATTTAAACAACAGTACTTTAAAAAAGCACCTATAGGCTAGCCTAGCCTCCAAATAAAAGAGCCTAGGCGGCGCCCAAGCCCGCCTAGGCTCTGAATACACCACTGGTTGTAAGTAACTCTACTTCACGTACGTAGTATGTTTTCTCTTACACAGCATGTTGACATGACAGGAGATGACCTTAGTCCTTGTTCAAGATCGTGTTGTCATTGATATCCTCCTGGGCCATGTCCTGGTCCCCCCACCCCCAGACCCCGCCCTCGTGATGATGGTGGTCGTCGACGTCATCCCCCACCCCCTGGGGGTCGGGGTGGGTATCGCTCCACGTCCCATCCCCCGTCCTCTTTGCTCGGCGACGAACCACGTCTGCAGATACAGTCTTCATGTCGTACGCCCACCCGATCTTGGCGAACATGTAAATGAAACAGGTCGGGAAGTTCACGTTGTAGTTGCCGAACTCTGCCGTTTTGTAGTCCCAGGGGAAGACATGGTGGTAGTTGTGCCAACCCTCGCCGAAAGCCAGTATAGCCACTGATAGGTTCTCTGCTGAACCTATTGACCTAGAGAGAAAAGCATTCGCAATGACAAGTTGACTGAATTGCTTTGAGGTTATAGTTGTCTCTGCCACGTAAACCCAGAAGCTGAAATTGTTTGTATTAGTGTCTCAGTTACAAAGACAGATTTTTAGTAGAGGATATTAAACCGTTTATTATGTGTTTCGTTGCTATGGCCCCTCTAAAGTCACCGTTTACATGTACCATACAGAAAGATTGAAGTTAATTTAAATTTCGAAAACCCTGATTCGAACCCGGAATCGAATCCTGGGCCTTAGCAAAGGCCAGTTGCAAATGAAACATGCACATTGCAATATTAAACCGTACGCCCTTACAACCGACTATGAATGATTGCGCTAAGGTGCTTGTGTTGCAATCATGGCCGATGTGACGTCACGTGGGAACTATTAATAGACGTTGTCATTTGCTTGGCAATTATTGTTGAACATCGTATGAGCATCCAACATAATAATTTTATTGTATGAGTGTGTACAATTAAACATTACTTTTCTTCAACACTGAACTAGCCGTATTGCTACACTCGAGGTTGTATTGATAATTCGTAAAGGTTGCATAGATCTCTTTGCTCTGACGTCCAAGAACTGTTTGTGTAATCGAATTGGAGCGTAGGTATACTTTGCATTTGTAATGTTGTTTGTTAAATTAAGTTTTTATCCCATATGTAATTGAAGGTCTTTGATGACCAATATGATTCCAGCTCATAAGCACACGAAGCCTGGGCCCACCAGCCAGGGTATATTAGAGTCTTTGCGTGGGCATAGGGCGGCATTTATTGTATTAACTATTAAATATTTGATTGAAAAATTTAAGGAGATGAAAGTTTTTATCCCCAACCCACTCTCACCCCTTCCAATTGTACCTCTGAATTAATTAGGTCGATAGGGCGCTAAACCAATATGAATGATGATGATGATGATGACGATGATTATGTTTTGGTTTTAAGTCTCATATTTTGGCAACAGTGCTTATCGAGATGAAAATTAAGCCCGAGTAATTAACATCAATTTAGGCCTTCGTGTACAACAAATCAAATTATCACAGCGGAAATTATCTCACTAAAATATAGAACGCAGCACAACGGGTGAGGTTATGTTATGTGGGCCAACAAGGGGCCAACTCACTTCCGACGTATCAGAGAGTATACAATACATGGTAAAGCAACAAGAAGACAGACAATATTGTTAAATCACAAAATAAGACATTCAAATGCCAGAAATGAGATGTATTGGCTGCCATAAAACAAGTTATTACACTGCGCAGAATGGCAACTTAAAAAAGTAACGTCGAATATAATATTGAAAGAGTGATTGCCGTTTATTGATAGTTTTTTTAATTATTCATGAGATATTAAAAAAAAATCAAGAATGAAGAAATCATTAGTAAAATAGCCACGAAAATCAGTTTGGAATAGGAAATCTTGTACCTATACAGTAGATAGCCAGGCAGGCCTACACCACCTATACCTTGTCAGCAAGGGGCCTCCTAAGACGCCTTATTACTGAAGACAAAAACCGATAGTCCCTTGTTCGTGATTGGTTCAATGGTTGATGATGAAAAGGTTATAAGTACCTCCAGTAATTCATTTCTAGAGAGTTGGTGACAGACGACAGTCTGTGAATGCCGACTTCGGAAGTGGTCTAGGTGATAACTGATAGTGATAACAATAACGAAGTAAGTAACTTTAACGTTATATTATAATATTATTGTACCATCCTGCCCCTTTCTCTTTTCACGTGTGGCTTCCACCCCTATCCAGGGGCGTTTTAAGAATTTAAGCGCCACTCCTCCCCCCCCCCCCCCCTCAATTCCAGAATCCCGCAATGAACTCAGTGAAAACATATCTAAGGCTGTTGAGGACTACTAATTAATATTCTACAACAGCATACTCTCCCAATCAACATCATTTGTATCCAAGTGACTCGGCGGTGTTTTTTTTTTTTTTTTTTGATTGAACTACGGAAAACAGTACAAAATATAAAATGCGATTCGCAGTTTTATTTATTCACTGTAACTTATTGTTTAGCAGTTAAAACACTCCACAATATTTTAAAAATATGTTTGAAATTGAAACATTATTTAGCGGGCACACGGAAAATGTTGCGTCTCAAACTTATTACTCCCATTGAGGTTTACCGAACCTCCCCCTGGGGATTGACGGACGTTGTATAAGGTTCAATTCGAATCTCCGCTTAGAGGATAGTGGGCCTTGAGCACCAAATACGTTGGAAAAGTAGCACGGTAGAAGAATGGATAACACAACGTATGATAATGTCATTATTAATATACGTAATAGTAAAAATATAATCGAATTGCAGAAGCCTTTTCATACTGATTTGTGTTTATTTTTTATTATTTTCCCAACGTTTTCTCGAATACTGTGGTGAACTCTGGTGCGCCCCCACCCCCCAACGCATGCACACAACATAATATTGGACGCGACGATCTTAGACACATATACATAAGAAAACCTTATGAGGCTAGTTATAGTTTGGATGGACTATAGTAATCTACTAACTCAGGGCTTCTCAAACTTTTTTTGCCCGCAACCCCAAATTTCTAGGTAAAAAATCTCGCGACCACGTCTTATATCGGACCTCATTTTCGTAGTTTATATATATAGTTATTTATCACTTAAGTATTAATATTTTCACTCAAAAGATACGTATGTTTCTCTGCCTTGCATTTTCATATTCAGTTCATAAAAGATAAGAGCCAAAGATATCGGCCAGATAAGCCAGCAAGCATAATTGTTTTTCACTAGTTAAAACTTAATGTACGCTATTCTTAACTTTTTCCCCTGACAAATAACAATATTTTCATCTTTTGAATCAAGAACGTATAAGCTAGTTTCCCGCTGAGCATCTTTTTTGAACTTTTCCATATATATATATATTTTTATACATTTTCTTTAAAAGTTCGATTTTATATAACATTGTACCTAAATTTCCATTTTTCATAAGCTCGCGACCCCATTTTGGTTCCTCGCCACCCCGCCGGGGTCGCGACCCATAAAGTTTGAGAAGCCCTAAATAATCCTGCTGTGATGCGTGCCGTTGTTGCTAGTTCTTTATTTGTATCAAATGTTGTTAGTTGTTACAGCCAAACACATTTCACTATTTGTCTAGACAGCTTTGTCCGGTTGAGGAGTAAAGATGTATCCGAACCTCACTACAACGACGACAATGTTCACGACGGCTCAGACGGATGACCCTGTCAAGGTCACCGCTCGGACCAGCGTCGCGACGCCGCCATTGAAGGCGACGCCGACGCCCGTCAAGCCTAAACCTGAATACAAGTGGCAGATTGAGTGGGTGAACATCATAGTGTTTGTGTACTTACATCTGGCAACGTTGTACGGACTGTATCTTGTGGTGACTACAGCGAAACTGGCGACCACTTTGTTTAGTAAGTGAGGTATTTGTGGCGCGTGGCTGATTTGCGTTTCGTAGTCACTTTTTTTAGTGAAAAACGCCAAAGTTTTGTTGGAAGTGCTATTTTTATTGTTCAATGTTGAATTGAACGCGCAACAATAACCTTCATTTTTTATTTTTTGGGAAATTTGTAAAATCCCCAACAAAAATACATTTTATTATTATTTTTTTTCAACTAAGTATTTAATAAAAATTAAAATGTATGGAAACCTTTGTCTATACTTCAGTTACAACCATTCACCATTTCAGATCAGTCAAAATTCTAAATAATAAATTTAAACTTAATAATTTTCTTAGACTATGGCGTTTCAATGTTATATACACTTTGTTGAATGCTTTATTCATCAACATGTTTAAACAACATAAAGTAATATTTCTCTATAAATATACATGCCTGTCGAAGGAATTAATACATATTCCTAGGGATCCTGCCCAGGGATATTCATACCCCTCTTCAGATGAATAACTAGGTATTGAAAGGATGGTTCGATGGCTGCTTAGCATGACTCAATACCAACATTCGCTTAGTTAGTAACTTAGGAAAACCTCTACAATCATTCAATAAGGTTTGCCGGTAGCGGGTATCGAACCGGTTTAACCTCTCGAATTAAAACCTTGTGTGGGTGCTAGCACTGAGCCACGTTTATCGGAAAAACGTAAAATAACCGTACCCTGTAACCAACTTTATTATACTGTGTAAAAAATCATTTCGTTCTTCTAAATTTTCAATTTTCTATTAGTTTTAGAACAGTTATAATTTGTTGTGTTTAATTCTTCAAAAATCTTTAATCTTGTGTTTTTCAGCTATGGCGACCATAGTTTGCGGAGGAATGGGGATCACTGCTGGGGCTCATCGTCTGTGGTCACACAAAACATACAAGGCCAAGTGGCAACTGCGGCTCATTCTCACCATTTTCCAGACGTTCGCTTTCCAGGTAGACCTTGGCTACAATCGGTATAACTAAAAAAAAAAAAAACATAATATTGTGATGCAGTCATTCTTGTTTTTACAGGTCGTAAAGGATAGTATTCACTATTTGGTATCGCCCCTGCACGCAGTGGGAGTGTATTATGTAGAGTGAGATGCATGAGTATTCAAAGTCGAGCAGTCACAATTTGCATTTTTCCAACGATTGTATACAAATAATCTCAAACTACTATTAGAGCTTTTAGGACCTTTAGATTTCCTTCACAAACAATCATACCTACTCTAAAGTTTCAGATACCACAAGTTTATCTATCAATTAACAAAACTGTTTTCTCAGCAATCAATTTTAGATCATTCACTTTACCTTCACCTACCAGTACCACCTTCTCTTACGAATGATCTCAAAATTTGTACCGGTCGAGGTGGGTCCCTCCTCGTGGTTATTCAAAATAAGAATATGATCTACTTTTCAGCAATATCCCCCACAGTTGACCAATGGGTAATGGGTGAACGGATCACGTGGTCATTTTCTACCAATATAATCTAGGACCATTGAAGTTCAACACATTTGTCCACACGGACGGCGTGACTTTGACCAGTCATATAGGTTCCTCCACTTCAGAGGGTTTGAAAGCTTTGCGTTTCTCGTCAACTTGGCTGTCCAGGTTAAAGGAGGAACTGGTCAAAGTTACGCCGTCCTTTTGGAGATGTAAAGCCGATGATTCCCTTGGTACTTTTCGGCAGGCGTAGGCTACGTGCGGGTATCAGAGTTCCCCTCCTCCCTTCCTAATTATAACACATCAATCATCAGGCTAAAGAGGGCACTGTGCCTTACACTGGTCTTTCATTTCAATAAAATAAAAATGAATATGTTGCATCCGATTTGCCATCCCGTGTGTACCCGAGTGTTCCCCTGCACAGAACCCCATCTACGAGTGGGTCCGCGACCACAGGGTGCACCACAAGTTCACAGAAACCGACGCCGACCCCACCAACGCCTCCAGAGGATTCTTCTTCTCCCACATCGGCTGGCTGATGGTCAAGAAGCATAAGGACTTCAATGAGAAGGGCAAGACCGTGGACATGAGCGACCTTGACCAGGACTTCTTTGTCGTCTGGCAGAAGAAGTAAGACCTGAGAGGGTTGGTGTTGGATATATCATGGTTCAAGCTCCCCCATCGTTTTTTTTTTTTTGTTTTTAGTAGAAAAGTAATAGAATTAAAATAAAGAACACTTATTTATTGATACAAGCCCCAACGTAACTAGTAAATCATAGCGACATCCGATCCTTATCTACTAATTCTTTCATGCACGCTGTTTAAGCGAAAATCAACAGATTCCTGGCGTTCTTTCACACATTCGTAAAGTCAGTCTTCGGCTTAGTAAAGTGCACAAGCCTCATTAGTCATTAGTCACGCCTACTGTGTTAGCAGTGTGGGGATACTCAACGCAAGATCGTAAATTATCCCTTCTTCACCTGATTCAAGTAACTTAGATGGTAGAAACTAGAGAAATAGAAAATTAAGTTAGTACTAATGGATTCTGATTTCTTAAGAGCATTCGGAAGCAGTTTTGATGTTTTAAGTCAACTAATTCCTCTTAAACACACAATAGGATTATTATGAAAATTTTCCTACTCGTAGAGGAATGTCATATCTACGGGTCAAAATAATGTCAAAAATAATGTACCCATTTTTAAACAGATTCTCCGTATTATTTCGCCGAACATTTTCGACGAAAGTAATTTATTTGCATAATTCAAACGTGAGTATATTATTTTTGAGCAGGCTTGTCACAAATGTACTTAATACCATGCATAGATATGACATCCCTCTACAAGTAGGTAAATATTTATAACAATCATACAATTAGTTTAAGAGAAATTAGTTGACGGCCAAAACTTCATTCATTGTGTATTCAATGTATTCATTCAATAACAACATCATTCAACAACAACAACGCGTGATAGGTACCACATCAAGTGATTCTTGTATAAAACCACTTCTATTGTTCCAGAACTTACCTGTTCGTGATGCCGCTGTTGTGTTTCGTCATACCCACGTGGGTGCCCGTGCACTTCTGGGGTGAAGATGTGTGGGTGTCCTGGTTCGTGGCAACGATCATGCGCTACACAATCTTACTCAACGGCACGTGGCTGGTAAACAGCGTGGCACACATGTGGGGGATGAAGCCCTACGACAAGTAAGTGTATGTTCCTCTGGTAGACAACAACCAATCCTGCAATAACATCAGTATACCACGAACAACACATAAATTCGCATTCAACAACAATTGCGTAATATTTTAGCAGCATCCGATGTCTTCCTCAGACACGAGGTTACCCCCACGTCTGTTGAAGGTTCAAAGCTCAAGCTTAAAGCTTTAAACTTCTCCATTGTGGAAAACGAAATTTATTTTCGTTAAAATTATAGCTTAGAATAAGAAAGTCCTAACGTGGTGTATGAATCACAAGCAAGTTTCCGCAATATTGTTTTACTTCTCTGAAATGAACCGCAAACTATTAAAAGTATGAAGAATACGTTATTACTTATTAGTTACAAATGATTCAGTCATGAATATTCCCAACACTTTTTTCTCTCATTCTAGAAAGGCAAGGACGTAATCTGTCATTGTTTCAAGTTCCACACGAATTGTATTATGTTATGCTAATACATGCAGATAAATTGGCATACTGATGTTTGGAAAACTTAAGTTTTTGTTCAATACAACATTGAGAAATTAGACTGAAGGGAAATGTTCTTTTCATTTATAATATATTTGTTGTTGTGTAGATTAACGATAAGAGAAACTAACAGCTAGCACTCTCGCTCCTCACTGAATTTTTGTCTCGCCCTCGTTGGTCTAGATTCCAGGTTCGACTCCGGGTTCGACTCCTGGTTCAGTTGGGTTTTTTCTAACTTTCAATTAGATAGAAACAAAATGATATAATGCCCTCTCCTGAAAAAAGAAAATCAGTTTTTGTAACTGATGAGTTCGTAAACAATAAGGTCAAAGTCAGCTCCTGGGTTTACGTGGCAGAGACAACTAGAACCTCCTCAAAGCAATTCAGTCAACTTGTCATTGCGAATGCTTTTCTCCCTAGGTCAATAGGTCCAGTGGAGAACCTATCTGTGGCTATCCTGACTTTCGGCGAGGGTTGGCACAACTACCACCACGTCTTCCCCTGGGACTACAAAACGGCAGAGTTCGGCAACTACAACGTGAACTTCACGACCGGTTTTATTGACATGTTCGCCAAGATCGGGTGGGCGTACGACATGAAGACTGTCTCCGCAGACATGGTTCGTCGGCGAGCAAAGAGGACGGGGGATGGGACGTGGAGCGATACCCACCCCGACCCTCAGGGGGTGGGGGATGACGTCGACGACCACCACCATCACGAGGGTGGGGTCTGGGGGTGGGGGGACCAGGACATGGCCCAGGAAGATATCAATGACACCACGATCTTGAACAAGAAGGACTGAGTATTCTGACGGACACAGATGTTTAATGAACTTGTATACACGGTACGGACTGTGAGGTGAGCTACCATAAGCCACAATTGCTACCTTTGAATGGAATTTATTGATACGGGTGGCAGCCATCTTGGTTATATGGTTGAGTATGTTGCTATGGAGATACATTGAAACGAAACACCTGATTTCGTTAAGGTTTTACGCGTGCTTTTTAAATAAAATTGATTAGTTTGGTATTATTTGTGATTTTTATTTATTAGTTTAGTGGTTTACGATGCTCTCAACCCGATGCTGGTCTTTTAGTCCCCTCTTACGACAGACAGAGTTACCCTTGACTGGACAAATTCTACCATGGGCTCAGAATAGGAATGATTTTTATTTACATATGTATTTTAATTCAAACACTTCTTTTATGTAACTTAAAAAAACTTTACCCGTTTATCTTCTACGGTATTCTTGTAAACGAGGTAACAACTATGAATTGCTTATTATTGCGCTTTTTTGCAAAAAAAAATTGAAGTATCCTTTGAGTACATCTGGAATCACAAATTAATAATGTTCAATAGTACTGTACAGTCTACACTCTACATTATCAAATCTTATAATTTGTACTAAAATTGCGATTGGATGGTTGGTGCTTTGAATAGAGATCATCCCCCCTATAAGCGTGCGCAGGGAGGGGGGGGGGGCAGAGGACCCTTCTCCCCCTTATTTAACTACTTGTACAACACTAACTTTAAATTAATTGTATAATAAAAAGGAAAAATGTTCTAAAATTACGTGTTGCTTTGCTTTATTTTGTCACCGGATACGTCCCGGATTATTAGTGACTCTCCTGTCTTTTACATTATTTTCCAGCGTCAGAAGGCTTTTTGGAAAGCATCCCGATGTCCTGGGATTTTTACTAGGTTTTCCTTAGTCACAACTCACAAAGCGAATGCTGGGATTGAGTCATGCTATCAGATCAACCCTTGGACATTCTTTCCCAACTATTCCAAATACCACAACACCTTGTCCCTGGGCAGGTATTAGTTTAAAACACAAGCAGACAATTAAAATAATCAAGAGGTCGTTACTCGCATGAATCTGTATATAACATGATAACATAACGTAAAAGATACTTCTGCCAAGTGACAAGAGATGGCGCGAGTGGTCCTTGCGAATCTCGGAGAGAAATAGAATCTCTAGAAGTGAAACGAATCTGTGCGCACTCTATCTTTGAACAAACAAACAACATCTAACACAGCAGCCAACGAATGATTTTTACATCAAAATGTAGGTACGCAAAAACGAACTTTTTAATGTCGTAGAAAATAGCTTCATACAGTTTTATAATATTAATTTTGGTATCTATTTTTTAAATTGAAAAAGAAGTTTTTTTCTTTCGTTCCTAACCCTATGCTAAATACTTAAAATCCTAGAAACTCTTGTGCCGCGAAGAGCAAAGCCAGCATTCGCTTTGTGAGTTGTGACTGAGAAAAACACTACTAACACGGCAATTAAACTAAACTGAACTAAACTAACTGCTTAAACTAGTGTTCTTATAATGTATTTTTTGTAATTTATCCGCCCGAGAGCAGGAATGTCAATGTAGGGCACATAGAGTCATCTGTACTATGTAGTATGTATGTACTAAGTACTAACTACGAAGGCGAACATAAGGTTTCAAAGAGAAAGAACGATCATGAATCTGCATGAAAGGCCGAATGGCGTGGCCGAAAAAATATTTCAATTGTTCACGTCAATATGCAGTTACGGCGAAGATTATCTTGTAAACCCCATTGCCATTCCATATCGATATTCAAGATAAGATATTGCCACTTAAGTACATTTATAAAAAAGTATAATTAAAAAAAAACACGCCAAAGTAGATAAATAAAATCAGAAACTCCAAGAGCAAGGCGCGTGTCCGAGTCAAGTGCCTACTTGTTCCCTTGAGAGTATTCTGTGGAGTGGAATCGCATTGCTATTCTAGAAAGATACTACACGAAACACAATATCAAAACCAACTATGGGAATGATTTAAAATTTTAAATCGTAAATAAACTGATGCTCACATGCTTACGCAAAGATAGATTCAGAATAATAAAGACGGGAATATACCATTTATAGGATCTATTTTTGGTTAATAATTTGAAATTTCTTTAGGTCAACATTTTCAGTTTACAATTTGTTGGACTATCTATATATACGAGTCCCTCTTCTGATTATGAACGGATCGCTCACAGGCATTTCGTTCATAGGAGAATGCGGTTTCAATATTCGAAAAACCAAATTACATTCAAATATCGTATGCCTACAGTCTACCGGAGACCCCCTTATAATCTACAATGACGCCACCGCCCAGTCTTCAACAGACGACAACAACCACCACCACCACCACCACGACCACGGCGCAGAGGTCTGGGGGTGGGGGGACAAAGACATGCAAGAGGAAGATGTCAATGACGCGACCATTTTGAACAAAACGGACTGAACGCGCGATCAATAACGTTCTATACGGCAACTTTGTCGATATACTTACGTCATAGATTAGTGAGGAATTGCCCAAACAAAATATGTCAGTGTTTGAAAATGCTTCCCGCTGATTGGCTCCGACTTGCTCATGTATGGCGTCGGCATCCACAAGGTTGCTGTGGAACCACTTTGTCGATGTATATTAAGGAGGGACAACACTGAAATTTCTAACTTCTAAAGTTTCTATCAGAATTAGATATGTTTTTGCGTGTGCATTAATCAATGCCTGAGATATTTATAGCAATCACAAAAAATTAAAAAAATTAGAAATGGCATTGTTATTAATTTCGTATTGTTGATTCAACAATGAATTAGCCGGGACATTTTCACATGAGCACCAAACACCATAATTGATATATATATTTTTTTTTCTGAAGCTTAACCATTTGAGGTACACACGGATGGATTATTTTTTTTCAGATTTAAAACACAGGAACAAATTAGTTTTTACTTATAACAATTATTTAGATTCTTCGATTTCCATTGCACATTAAAGTTTAGGATTTTTTTATTAAGCGAGCGAAGCGAGCGTTTCCACTTGACTCTTATGGCACTTCGTTCTGTTTTTTTGTTTGTTTTTTTTGTTTGTTTTTTGTTTTTATGTCCGTCGATAGCGGTCGAACGGAAAGTCCGATCAACTTGAAATTTGGACCATCCACAAGCCTCGATGTGGATTGAAGGTGTATAGTTTTGTGGCAAAATCGTTCGAAAAGTTACAAAGTTACACCATAGTTACTGCAAAATATTTTTCTGAAACAAAATGGCGGCAAAATGTGAGATAGCCAGATTTTTTTACAGATTTTTCCGGTTACGAATATGTTAATGTAATGGCGATTTGATAAATATTGGCAAAGTTACACAAAAGTTACTCGAAAATATATTTTTGAAACACAGTTACGGCAAAATGTGAGGTGGCTATGTTATAGTAAATTTTTGTCCGGTTACGAATATACTAACGTAAACGCGATCCGATACGTATAAGAAGCAGAAATTACATTTCTATTGCTGTCAATAACTGTTAGTAACGGTGGCGGACCGCGGCGAAAACATGACAGCGAAAATTCTTAGCAACGCACATTGCACTGCATCCAACAATGTCGGGAAGTATAATAGCTATGGAAATTAGAAACATTTTTGCAATGCGCATTCTTGAATTGTTGTTAATTGTTGTTTGTATTAGCATTGAAATCTTTTCGCCAGAAAGTTCGTAGATATTGACGCGCTCGCTTATCAACGCGTCAAACAGAGCGTTTTCCTAGTTTTTATCCTACCAAAGGTAATAATTATTCCATCCGTTGGGACCTTTCTTTATTATTAAAGAATATTTACAGAAAGTTTAACTTTGATTGAGTAAGTTGTGGAATGATCATAGTAATCGAGTTCAAACAAACTTCAAAAACAGATATCAATAATGAAATGTAAGTATTGTGTGTTAAATCTTAGGTTTAGAACACAACATAATATTTGATTAAAAAAAAAAAAATGCAAAAAACGAGATTTTATTCAGAATTTCAGTGTTGTCCCTCCTTAAAGTCGTTGTAAGCTTGTGGATACTGACGTCATAGATGAGTGAGACATTGCCCAAACAAAATATGTCAGTATTTAAAAATGCCTCCCGCTGATTGGCTCCGACTCGCTCATGTATGGCGTCGGCATCCACAAGATTGCTGTGGAACCACTTTATCAATGTAGATTAAATTGTCGTTCTACAGTAAACTAGAGGATGTTGACGTCATAGATGAGTGAGCCATTGGCCAAACAAAATATGTCAGTGTTTAAAAATGCCTCCCGCTGATTGGCTCCGACTCGCTCATGTATGGCGTCAGTATCCACAAGATTGCTGTGGAACCACTTTATCAATGTAGATTAAATTGTCGTTCTACAGTAAACTAGAGGATGTTGACGTCATAGATGAGTGAGCCATTGGCCAACTAAATGCCAGTATTTGAAATAGCCACCCGTTGATTGGCTCAGAGTCACTCATTTATGACATTGGCATTCACAAGATTGCTGTGGAGCTATTTTAAAAATGTTTTTTCCCACTGTGATGTGATCTTCCATAACAACATTATATAAGAAGAGGATTCAAGTATCAGATTGCCACGACTGTGAAATTGAGCAATCTGATTGGTCATCGTCTTCATCTATCCAAAATGAGGGTCCTCTGGGGTAAATTAAATATGCTCGAATTTGTATCATTTTTTTTTTTTTGCAAAAATAATGCGAGTTATTCGACTTGCCTCGAGCCTACTACAACATCGAATATTTTATCGGCACAGTAGAGTGAAAAGTGAAGGTGATAGCCCAAATTCAGAAAACATTATGATTACGAAATTATTGTTTCTTTAAAAAATTATGTTATATATTATCAATGGGGTATGGGCGGGATAACAATGGCATTATCTCTCCTTGTATAAAAGATGAGTGTAACTGTGTAAGGGCCGGTCTTACAATCTCCTAAAAGGAAAGTTATTTGTAGCTATTTGGAGGATTTCAAGGGTTTTGATTGGTCGTTGCCATGGAGACAACAAGCTATTAAATTGGGACATTGTAAGACTGGACCTAAGTATTCTCTGTGACAGCGAATATGACTGTTTTTATTATTATTCTAATTTGTGCCTGTTGAGTGCATGCACTTTTGTTTACCGAAGTATATACGTGTTTAGTAAGTAGTAATGGGAATATTATTAATTAATCTAAGCTGAATGAATAAATGAACACGGTATACGTGTCTCGTGCATCTTCTGAAACAGATAAACGATATGGAAGACCGCAGTGATTAAAAAAACATGTACAAACATGTACAATTGATTGATGTACATGTATGATACATGTATGATTGATTAATATATTTATTAAAAATTACGTTCCCTAATATTAAAAATTCATTTTCTTCACTAACATTTCCTTAAAATGTTTATATGACGAAATGTGTAATGTGTTTTATAATTTCACAAAATCTGCAAAACTTTTCTCTGGTGGCTGTCTTTGTCTATTGACACTGATGTAATAGGGAATATGCTTCATCTTTTTTTACCATTTTACTAGATTAGGATTAACGGAACAAAATATTTTATTTCGATGACATAGACAAAAGTTTAATTTATAAAAACGAGCTGAAAGTTTCACACATATTTATGGCGGGAAAAACGGGGCATACGTCACTTTCCCTGTATCAGCAATTAACCAATCATATAATGATAAATAAAATAACGCTTATTTGGAAATTATCATATCCAAAATCATATTAAATCGAATGAATGTCTATTACGCCTAATAATTAATTTTGAAGCCCAATTACTATAAAAACAATAATACCAAACCTATTTTCATAGAATATCAGTAAATATTGGGTGTTGTTATTCATATAAAGCAGACTTGACAACGGCTTGAGTAAAAATGTTGACAAGGTTAGTTGACTGACCTTGAAAATTTGATTGTTTCGTCTAGGAGGCGGTGGAAAAGTCCAAGGAGGTTATATGCAAAGTCATTCATACAAGCAGTGATTTACAAGGATTGTGACGTCACATACCGTTTAAAAATAATAGTGCGGGAAACAGATAATCAAAATCTTTGAACATTGATAGAAGTATGAGTAAATTGTAAAACTTTTAAATTAGGTTTCTGATGTCTTCAGATGAATAACAATATATTCCACGTACTTTCAGAGCTGTAGAAAATTCATGCACATTCCCTATTGTAGCACACCACTCCTTCACCATTACCCTTACCTCATCTTTACTTTAGTTACGGCTGTAACTTTTAACATAGTCTATATTCCGCAGAATGAACTGCACTAGAGCACTTGAAATGAAACCTATTATCAAAAGTATGAGCATCCTGTGACTGTGATAATAATAGTTTGTCATGCTGCGTTATGCACGCAGGTCGGTAATACCGCTACATGGTTGTAACATACCATTGCAAATAGTGCGGCAATTGATTTAACCTGTTGTAAGTAACGCTGCTTCACGTACATAGTATGTTTCTCTTACACAACATGATGACATGACAGGATATGATTGTTCAAGATCGTGATGTCATATTGATATCCTCCTGGGCCATGTCCTGGTCCCCCCACCCCCAGACCCCGCCCTCGTGATGGTGATGGTCGTCGACGTCATCCCCCACCCCCTGAGGGTCTGGGTGGGTATCGCTCCACGTCCCATCCCCCGTCCTCTTTGCTCGCCGACGAACCACGTCTGCAGAGACAGTCTTCATGTCGTACGCCCACCCGATCTTGGCGAACATGTCAATAAAACCGGTCGTGAAGTTCACGTTGTAGTGGCCGAACTCTGCGGTTTTGTAGTCCCAGGGGAAGACGTGGTGGTAGTTGTGCCAACCCTCGCCGAAAGCCAGGATAGCCACAGATAGGTTCTCTGCTGAACCTATTGACCTAGAGAGAAAAGCATTCGCAATGACAAGTTGCCTGAATTGCTTTGAGGTTATAGTTGTCTCTGCCACGTAAACCTAGAAGCTGACCGTGTCTATCCACTCAGTTACAAAAACAGATTTTTAGTGGAGGACATAAAACCATTAATTATGTGCTTCGTTAGTTTGGTGACTCTAAAGTTACCGTTTACATGTACCATACAGAAAGATTGAAGTTTATTTAAAATTCAGAAAACTCCAACTCGAACCCGGAATCGAATCCTGGGAAGCTACTAGACCAACTATTCGCACAATGGTGTATCAGAAAGTGCAAATGACTTCGCCAGAAGTTATAATAGTGCTAGTTTATCTTATCGTTAAGAGCTTCTAACAACAAAAATGTGATAAATTAAAAGCACATTTCTTTTCAGTATGTTTTGTCCTTGTTGTATTGAAGAAAAAAGTAAGTACTCAAAACATTGATACACATAATATTATTCATTATCTGTATGTATTAGCGCAACACAGAGTTCAGATTCAGAATATGATAATTGTGTTGAAACAATGACAATGATTACGTATTTGCCTTTTTAGAGTGAGAGAAAAAAGTATCGCGAATATTCATGACCGATTCATTTGCTATGACGCTTGTTTCATATTACTTTTATCAGTACTTTGCAGTTCATTTTTGAGAAGTACAAAATACTTCGGAGAGTTTCTTTATAGAGTTAGCACTATTCTTTCATCTAAGCTGCTAAGCCGAGTTCAAGCTAGTTTTTTCCACGATAAAGAAGCGTTTAGCTGTTTGTAGAACAACCATGGAAATAACACAGCTCGTAGTCCGAAGGTATAATATGCGGGTCCACGTCCATCTACCCTGTCTGTAGAGCTCCCGATTTCACAGAGTAACCAAAATACGTCATCCAGTCTGTTCCAGTAAATATTTCCGATTTTCAGATGTTTTTTTTTTTTTTTTTTTTTGATTGTCAGATGTGTCAGAACATTTGAAAAGCGAAAATATTTCTTGGAAAAGGGGAATTCATAAGGACGAACAATAAATACTCAAGTAGGGGATTACATTATTCCTTGAACCATGCTCTTTCAACACTGGAACCCTCCCGTTAGTCTTCCATTAAACTGATATAATCAGGGGTCGAAATTAACGCTCGCCCGCTCGCCCGAGGCTAGTAAAACTTTGCTCGGGCCAGTAAAAATCTTATTTCACTAGCCCGACGGGCGAGTACGTTTTCCAGAGCTTACAATTGCCGTTCAAAAAATCATAATATTTCGCGCCGATCACCTTGCGAGTTTCCAGTACTTGTGTGGGGGCCAGAGGTGTGTATTCAAGTAAAAATATATAGTAATTTTCATGTGTTTACAGATTGATACAGACTACAGCAGTATATATCTCACGCTAAGTCACAATACATCTTTTTTAATATCATATAATCATATTATTTTCCATTTACAGTAGAACATACAAAAAATAAAAACCTTTTCATTTAGGCCAACAGGTTTATTATGGTAAACAATAGTTCCCACTCACTCCCTAGTCCCCCATAAAAACCCGCCAAACCTTTCGAATATTGTGAGTTGTGACTCAAAACTTTCATGTATGAATAATGATCGTTTTACATCAATATAATCTATTTCATTACGGGCTAGTAAAAATGGTCTCGGGCTAGAGAACTATTGATGCAACTAGCCCGGAGGGCTAGTGGCCAAAAACGTTAATTTCGACCCCTGGATATAATATTGAGAAATAGTCTCAATCAAATAGACAAAGAGTATCATAATATATAGTTAGATTCGCAGAACTTCAGGGAATAGTGCCTTACCTTTTGAAATCACCGTCCCCATTGGTCGCTAGAAGCTTTGAACTTTAACGATTCCTCGTTTTTTCGCTAGCGCATGCCAACATTAAAATTACTATAACTCAAGACAATACAAACCAATCATGTTTATTGTAGTTGTTTTATTGGCAATACCTCATTTAGTAACAATAATATAAATGATTTGTAGTCTGTTCATTAAAACAGTATGCTTTACATGTAAATAGACCTTGTTTTATAATTTATTTTAGAATCGCCATAATTTCGATTATTCTCAAATCTATAATACGAAAAGTTGTCCCTGGGCAGGTTTACAACGAATAATTATGACTTTTATGTCATTAATTTACGTTGCTTGTAAAGATGAGGGGGGGGGGGGGAAGGGAACATCGATTGTGTCCAGTGACGTATTTGTGACAGGGTTCCCCATGCTACCTTTCATTTCATTTCGTTTCATTTTTAGCTTTCTGTAAAACACCCATGTGCATATCATAAGTATGCGAGTATTAGAAATTGTCAAATTTTGCAAAATAAACAATATATACCAATATGTACATTAATTAATAATGTGTAACTTTAGTCAGCAACACATATACTTTTTAACCCGTTTAAATTTGCAGTGAGTTCTTATGCGTGGTGTAAGTTGTTAGGTTAATGGAGCAAGGCGTAAAATATGTCAAAGCATTGTCAAAGATATTAACTTTTTATACCTTACACCTTACGCCTTACGACGCGTTGTGGCCAGTTGCAAATGAAACATGCACATTGCAATATTAAACCGTACGCCCTTACAACCGACTATGAATGATTGCGCTAAGGTGCTCGTGTTGCAATCATGGCCGAAGTGACGTCACGTGGGAACTATTAATAGACGTTGTCATTTGCTTGGCAATTATAGTTGAATATCGTATGAGCATCCAACATAATAATTTTACTGTATGCGTGTGTACAATTAAACATTACTTTTCTTCAACACTGAACTAGCCCTATTGCTACACTAAAGGTTGTATTGATAATTCGTAAAGGTTGCATAGATCTCTTTGCTCTGACGTCCTAGAACTGTTTGTGAAATCGAATTGGAGCGTAGGCATACTTTGCATTTGTAATGTTGTTTGTTAAATTAAGTTTTTATCATATATGTAATTCAAGGTCTTTGATAACTAATATGATTCCAGCTTATAAGCACACAAAGTCTGGGCCCACCAGCCAGGGTATATTAGAGTCTTTGCCTGGGCATAGGGTGGCAAAAGTCGTTGAATTTTATGTATTATTTATTAAACATTGTATTAATATATTTAAGGAGACGAAAGTTTGTATCGCCCCCCCCCCCCCCCCAACCCAAACTCACCCCTTACAATTGTACCTCTGAATTATTAGGTCGATAGGGCGCTAAACCAATATGAATGATGATGATGATGATGACGATGATTATGATTTGGTTTTGTCTCATATTTTGACAACAGTGCTAATCGAGATGAAAATTAAGACAGTGTAATTAACATCAAAGGCCTTCATGTACAAGAAATCAAATTATCACAGCGGAAATTATCTCTCTAAAGCAAAGAACGCAGCACAACGGGTGAGGTTATGTTATGTGGGCCAACTCACTTCTGACGTATCAGAGAGTATAGGCCTACATGGTAGAGCAACAAGTAGCTAGACAATATTGTTAAATCACAAAATAAGACATTCAAATGCCAGAAATGTGATGTATTAGCTGCCATAAAACAAGTTATTACACTGCGCAGAATGGCAACTTTAAAAAAAGTAACGTCGTTAAACAAACAAATTATTAAATAATTGATATATTATATAATATTGAAAGAGTGATTGCCGTTTATAGTTCATTTTTTAAATTATTCGTGAGATATTAAAAAAAATCATGGGTGAAGAAATCATTAGTATAAAGGCCACGAAAATCAGTTTGGAATGGGAAATCTTGTACCTATACAGTAGATAGCCAGGCAGGCCTACACCACCTATACCTTGTCAGCAAGGGGCCTCCTAAGACGCCTAATTACTGAAGACAAAAACCGATGGTCCTATTGTTCGTGATTGGTTCAATGGCTGATGATGAAAAGGTTATAAGTACCTCCAGTAATTCATTTCTAGAGAGTTGGTGACAGACGACAGTCTGTGAATGCCGACCTAGACCACCTAGGTGATAACTACTAGTGATAACAATAACGAAGTAAGTAACTTTAACGTTATATACTTTAATTGTACCATCCTGCCCCTTTCTACTTTCACGTGTGGCCCCCACCCCCATCCAGGGCGGGCGTTTTAAGGGGTTGGGCGCCCCTCCCCTAAATTCCAGAATACCGCAATGAACCCAGTGAAAACATATCTAAGGCTGTTGAGGACTACTAATTAATATTCTACAACAGCATACTCTCCCAATCAACATCGATTGTATATCCAAGTGACTCGGCGGTGGTATTTTTTTTTATTGAACTACGGAAAACAGTACAAAATATAAAATGCGATTCGCATTGTTACTGTAACTTATTATTTAGCAGTTACAACACTCCACAATACTTTAAAAATATGTTTTAAACATTATTTAGCGAGCACACGGAAAATGTTGCGTTTTAAACTTATTATTTCCAGTTGACCATAATTATCTTTCAACGATGGTAACTGTTTTTGACACTACACAAGTGTTTTTTGTCGTGATATATTTTAGAAACCATAACCTTTTAGGCCTTTTGATTTGATCTATGATTTCTAGTTCGCCGGTATTTTTACTAATATTGCACTCGTACACAAAAAAATATCATAAATCCAAGGATAAAATAAGTTATGATTTTTTTAGTTTCACGACATAGGACAACACTTTAGTATGACCGTGCGCAAAATCAGTTTCGTTTGTCGAACGCTACCAATTCGTTAATTGGAAATAAATAAGTGTGTATTTAGACGCGACATGTGCCTGTTCCCGCGAAAAAAAAAATTGTTCGATTGTGTTTTAGCACCAGGCTTCAGTATAAATTTGAACATGGTTAATTTTAGCCATGAAAACGTAAAACGCGTGGAACCGCAGTAAGTAGACACTATTTCTCGAAAATGAAGAAAAACCCATGACTGTGTGTTCGATTAGCAACACTTGTAAAACTTAACAAAATTTCGTTCAAAATTAAAAATATGTGTCTTTTGCAAAGGGTGAAAGGAGGAAAAGGAACACAGTGGACAGTTGAGCTGCAATAGCACAAGTCCAATTGAGGTGGTTGTGACATCACAGGCGGACAAACAATGTGTTGCTAGGCAACTGCATCGTCGTATCTTTCTTTGATTGGTGCATATTCAATGTTTTGTCCGAAACAAAACACAGCTACACGGCTATTTTTAGAATTGAGTCTTGTGCTATTAGCAGAGCGATGGACGACTACCCCCTGTGGAATAAGGCTCATAGGTCTACTCATTGATTAAAGAACCCACCAGGTTCTTTAATCAATGGTCTCCTGTTGAATAAGAAGGAATAATTTCCTACCTCTGACCTATATACCATTGATTAAAGAACCTGCTGCCGCGATTCTGTAAGGATAACAAGACTTGTTATCGAGGTATCAATCGCTATCCCGTGGTTAGGGGATACAACAATCAATAACACAAGAGTATTGTTGTCATTACAGAATCGCGGCCCTGGTGGTTTAACATGGTTTAACCAGGTTCTTTAATCAATGCATATGTACACCGAATGGTAGAAAAATGAACAATGTATGATAATATGTCATTATTAATATACATAGGCCTAATAGTACAAATTTTTTTCATACTGATTTTTATTTTATTTTTTTTATTTTGTTCCCAACGTTTTCTCGAATACTGTGGTGAATGCTCTGGTGCGCCCCCCACCCCCAACGCATGCACACAACATATATTGGACGCGATGGTCATAGACACATACATAAGAAAACCTTATGATGCTAGTTATAGTTTGGACGGACTAGTAATCTACTAACTCAGGACTTCTAAAACTTTTTTTACCCGCAACCCCAAATTTCTAGGTAAAAAATCTCGCGACCGCGTCTTATATCGGACTTCATTTGCGTAGTTTATATATAATATTATTTATTTATCACTAAAGTATTAATATTTTCACTCAAAAGATATATGTATGTTTCTCTGCCTTGCATTTTTAATATTCAGCTCATAAAAGATAAGAGCCAAAGATATCGGCCATATCAGCCAGCAAGCATAATTGTTTTTCACTAGTTAAAACTTAATGTACGCTTTTCTTAATTTTTTCCCCTGACAAATAACAATATTTTCATCTTTTGATGTAAGTACGTAAGGTAGTTTCCCGCTGAGCATCTTTTTTGAACTTTTCCATATACATCTTTTAAATTGTCTTTAAAAAGTTCAATTTTATATATATTGCACCTAAATTTCCATTTTTCATGAGCTCGCAACCCCATTTTGATTCCTCGCCACTCCGCCGGAGTCGCGACCCATAGTTTGAGAAGCCCTGTACTAACTAATCCTGCTGCGATGCGTGCCGTTGTTGCTAGTTCTTTATTTGTATCAAATATTGTTAGTTGTTACAGCCAAACACATTTCACTATTTGTCTAGACAGCTTTGTCCGGTTGAGGAGTAAAGATGTCTCCGAACCTCACTACAACGACGACAATGTTCACGACGGCGCAGACGGACGACCCTGTGAAGGTCACGGCTCGGACCAGCGTCGCGACGCCGCCATTGAAGGCGACGCCGACGCCCGTCAAGCCTAAACCTGAATACAAGTGGCAGATTGCGTGGGTGAACGTCATAGCGTTTGCGTACTTACATCTGGCAACGTTGTACGGACTGTATCTTGTGGTGACTACAGCGAAACTGGCGACCACTTTGTTTAGTAAGTGAATTTTTTCATAAAATTTCCTAAGTGGATAACTTTTAACATGTCAACATAAAATTAAGACAAAAGCATGAAGGTTAGGCAATTCGAAAAGATAATACATATATACAATGAGGAAAAAAAGTTAAAAAAAACTCTTCGAAAGAGAATGAGACTTAGTAAGTGAATAAGTTATGAGCTAAACTCTGTAGCACATCAAGTTTACTGGCATCCCCCCCCCCCCCCCCCCCCCCCGAGTTAAGCATTGTCCTTATGGTGGATCAGGGTTGGAAGTTGATGTGGTATGATCTTTAGAAGGGTGAATGATTTTCTCGTTTGTAATACATTCCCCTTATATCACATGGAAGATCAACGTAACGTTGTGAGTTGTGACAGATTATCACTTTATTCATCATTTGTCCGCGGTGGCTCATAACCCATAAGTCATAAGCGAAGACCAGTGGCGTAACTAAGGGGGGGGGGGTTTAGGGGGTAAAAGCCCCCCCCCCCCCCCCCCGAAACTACATCGAGAATGATTTTACCTAATACTACATTAACTTAATACTATATTATTGTAAGATCCTTAAACCTCTTCGGTGTATAACAATTGCAACAAATAACATTTTCATAATATTTGTACACTTCACTTAGATAAAATATATAATTTGTTTCAATAATTCAATTATATTTATGTGTTCATTTACAACTAATATACCTTTAGCTCGAACCAGTAAAAGTGAGAGTACCTATAAATAAAAATGCATTAATCTAATATTACAATACCACGTTCTGTGGATTAAAATTTAAATGTATGTGACGTGACCACAATGTTTCACTTCATGTTGAGATTATATTGAACAACCATAAAACATTAAAAACACAATTTCTATGCAATTTTTATTTAAAACGATAATTAATGCCTACTGTAACACTGTAACTTCAATATAATACAAACAAACGAGTAGTGGTTCGAGTAGTATTCTTTGAATCTAAAAGGCACTAAATAATTACAAAGTGAAAAAAAATTTCGCCTTCGGCTAAATGGCCTCCGGCGGCTGGGGCTTCGCCCCAGACCCCTTTCAATCCCCTCATCTCACTTTTCCCTAATGAAACCCCCCCGAAATAATTCCTAGTTACGCCACTGGCGAAGACATTGGCATTGGTTTGAATCCTGCAACTGCTGCAACGTTTTTTCGCGCACCATTACACATGTTTTGTTCGTGTTTTTTTCATTTCTACATATTTCATTTTTTATTTTTTGGTAAATTTGTAAAATCCCCAGCAAAAATAATTCGTTATTATTATTTTTTTTTTCAACTAGGTATTTAATAAAAATGTACATGTATCGAAACCATTGTTTATATTTCAGTTACAACTATGCACCATTTCAGATCAGTCAAAATCCTAAATAATAAATGTAAACTAAATAACTAAATAATTTTCTTATGCTATGGCGTTTCAATGTTATTATACACTTTGTTGAATTCCTTATTCATCAACATGTTTAAACAACATAAAGTAATATTTCTCTATAAATATACATGCCTGTCGAAGGAAATAATACAAGGGATCTTGCCCAGGGATATTCATACCCCTCTTCAGATAAATAACAAGGTATTGAAAGGATTGTTCGGTGGCTGCTTGCTTAGCATGACTCAATCCCAGCAATCGCCTCTAGTAACTTAGGAAAACCTCTAAAATCCTTTAATGAGGATTGCCGGTAGCGAGTATCGAACCGGTAACCTCCCGAATTTGTGTCCTAGCACTGAGCCAAGTTTATCGTAAAAACGTAAAATATCCGTACCCTGTGACCACCTTCATTATACTGTGTAAAAAATCATTTCGTTCTTCTAAATTTTCAATTAATTTTAGGGGAGTTATAATTTGTTGTATTTAATTCTTCAAAAATCTTCAATCTTGTGTTTTTCAGCTATGGCGACCATGGTTTGCGGAGGAATGGGGATCACTGCTGGGGCTCATCGTCTGTGGTCACACAAAACATACAAAGCCAAGTGGCAACTGCGGCTCATTCTCACCATTTTCCAGACGGTCGCTTTCCAGGTATGCGTTGGCTACAATCGGTATATACTTTTTTTAAACATAATTTTGTCCATGCATTCTTGTTTTGACAGGTCGTAAGGATGGTATTTTTTTCGTATCGCCCCCGCACAGTGCTATGTAGCCAGATCCACGTATATTCAAAATCGAGCAGTCACAATCATTCTAACGATAGTTTACTAATAATCTCCAACTACTTTTAGGGCTTTTAGTACTTTAAGGTTTCCTTCACAAACAGTCATAGCTACTCTTAAGTGTCAGATATCACAAGTTTATCTAACAAGCAAAACAACTATTTTTCCTATAGTGATCATTTTAGATCATACCATTATCTTTTGCGAACGTTCTCAAAACTTTTACTGTGGTTATTCAAAGTTTGCTCTACTGTTCAGCAATATCCCCCACAGCGTCGGTATGATATCACGTGGTAATTTTCTACCAATATAAACTAATATAAACAATGCCCACCAAACGTTGCTAGTGCAGGCAATAAAGATTGGTTATGATTACTGTATTTTTTTTTTTTTTTTACGTACATAATTATGTTACATCCGATTTGTATTCCCGTGTTTACGTCCCGCCCAGGGACTGCCTTATCCTTGTGGGTTTGCTGATCCCAAGAGCTGTGCCGGCGGAAGCGTATGCTTCTGGTAGGGCCACCCAAGCCGGACAGGTTGAGGGGGATAAAAATGCAGTCCACATCCTCCCCTTTTACTTTTCTTTCCCGCCCTCCTACTTGCCCCTTTCCTCCAAACACCTTCATCTTCATACTTCACCCACTCATCGTCTCGATTAGCATGCAAGTTGTAAAACTATGAGAAATAACACCCAATTATCATCATCGCCACCGTGTGTGCGACTATGGCCCGAATGCATAGTTCAACCTCAAGCCTTCCTCAACTCAGCCTCTCCTCAGCCTCGCCCAACCACCAATCACGGAGCGGCATTGCCATGTGGACGGCTCTGTGATTGGTTACTGGGCGAGGCTGAGGAGAGACTGAGTTGAGGAGGGCTTGAGTGTGAGCCATGCATTCGGGCCTATGTAGCTGTGAGTGTTGGTTGTCTTCCCCTGCACAGAACCACATCTACGAGTGGGTCCGCGACCACAGGGTGCACCACAAGTTCACAGACACCGACGCCGACCCCCACAACGCCTCCAGAGGATTCTTCTTCTCCCACATCGGCTGGCTGATGGTCAAGAAGCATAAGGACGTCAAGGAGAAGGGCAAGACCGTGGACATGAGCGACCTTGACCAGGACATCTTTGTCGTCTGGCAGAAGAAGTAAGACCTGGGAGGGTTCCAGTATTGGATCATGGTTCAAGCTCCCCCATCGTTTTTTTTTTTTTTAGTAGATAGTAATAGAATCAAAATAAAGAATTGATATTTGCCCCAACGTTACTAGTCTCATACCGACCTCCGATTCTTATCTACTAATTCTTTCATGCACGCTGGTTAAAAGAAAATCAACAGATTCCTGGCGTTCTTTCACACATTCGTAAAGGCAGTCTTCGGCTTAGTTAGTGCACAAGCCTCATTAGTCACGCCTACTGTGTTAGCAATGTGGGAATACTCAACGCAAGGTCGTAAATTATTCGTAATTCACCTGATTCACGTAGATGATAGAAACTAGGGAAGTAGAAAAAAAAGAAGAAAAAAGGATTCTGATTTCTTAAGCATAGACGGTCAAATGTTCCGTTCGATGTTCCTTGAATTCAAGGACAAAAAAGCATCAATATATATTTGATATACACATAGATAATAAAACACTAGGGAATGCAAGTGCGCCAAAAAGTAACTACTTCCGGTTCAAACTCATATTTTAGGTCCATAAGATTAGCATGGGCGCTGAAGTTTGAACGTGTATGCCATCTTTCCTGTTCAAACAGTTAGTTTCAAAATTATGCCGTTGTGAACACTGATTGTTCATAATATACTCTAAATTTTTGTGAATTTAAAAGTGTGCCACTTTTTAAATTATTTGGTGTTATCGAAACTTCTGCAAACCGAGGCGGCGTTGCCACATAGTGCACATCACAGCCTTGTCCGTGACAAGATCAAGTAGCAGTAAAAGGCTGCGGATCGGGATTTATTCGACATGGCGGACCCGTGCTTCTTCAGATTTAAAATAATTAATTGAAACATTTAGTACACGTGTGTTCCAAATTAAAGGCTAAATCTATATAAAGATACTTAGCAAAAACGTATTACAATCATTTCCCGTTTGAAATACTTTTAATTTCCCGCGAAGTTATAGGTTAGGTTAGCCCCGCCTACCGCAGGCTTCTTGAAAATGTCAACAGCAGACAGCTGACACTTCGAGGTCTCACGTTTGTTGCAGTTTGGATCCATCGAGCAAGTAATTGAGGGGCAACGAAGAGTGTTCCGATAATAATCTTCCAAAATACTCTAAAAATAAGCTTTTACGAAATTATTACTTTCCATTCACAAAGTGTGTGCCAAACTCGAGGTTGGTTAGGTTAGCCCTAGGACCCTAGTCATCTGCTCATAGGCCTACCTGCCCGTGGTTCGATTTGTCCTTGGTGTCACATTCCGTCAGGAAGACAAGTGTGTTTATGCGTTATATTGGCATCTGTCGAAAATTAGCTGGGAAGTGTCAATTGAAGAGGTTTTGAGAAGCCATGGACACATTGCTCTGCAGGCGGAACCCTAGGGCCTACCCTTTCGAAGTGCTACGCCCAAGGCTAGCCTAGGCTAGCCTCGTAGACAAACAAGGTAAGTTGGAGAACAGACTCATTAACTTAACATAATTGGTTCTAGATTAATTCAGGCACCTAGGCATAGGCCTAGGTATACTGAGCTAGGTCTAAGCTACCGGTGGGCCTACATTATTGTCCGCAGGCCTAACCTCTAGGTCTAGACCTAGCGTAGCCTAGATAAATCCAATTGTAAGGCTTCGGGCCTTAGGCCTAGAACCCATAGCTTAGGCCTACCTTAGGCGTAGGGCTCGGACCTAAGGCGCCAGAAATGCGTAACGACTGTTCAATTATGACAATTGAGAGTTGCTTATATGCCCAAGCTGTATCCTTGATGTTAATTCGCTGACTAATGAGGTCTTTTTTGTATTTTGAGATTTAGCTATGCTTTGTGCCAGTTCCCCAATGCCATTGGGTGCATTGATGAAATACACATTGGATTAAAAGACCAGCCGAGAACAGGGTGGATATAATTAGCAAATTGTGTAAGTACGCATTTCATCGCACATATTCCAGCAACCCCACCTAGTCTACCGGTAACGAATGGTAGGCCTACCATGTACAGTGGCCTCCAAGGTATAATGTCACAGCAACAATACGTTTGGCAGCAAAGCCACCTTAGCCCTACGTAAGTTTCAGCTACTGTTGCCTCTTAGGTTTGTAAAATTAAATCATTTCATGTTACGATTATTCACTTGGTAGGGTCACAGTAGGGTCAGTGTTAAGGAAGAGGAACATGATGCTTAAATGTTGGTTGTTTGAGTGTAGGACAGTAGAGATCTAGTTAAAAAGTATGATTTGATACACGTAGTAAACTATAAAACTGTTGTAGGCTACCTACACATAAAACGTATGTTCAAGGCTAAGGTTGGAATTCATAGTCGGCCCCTACACCTAGGGTCACCCATTGTTGCTATGGATTTGTTTTATTGATGGGAAATAACATGCAAACAACTGTCACCTTGGTAACAATGGGCGCCCCTAGGTGTAGGGACCGACTATGAATTCCAACCTTAAGAATGGCAAGAAAATATTTTACGCAGTCTCCAAAATAATGCATTCTCCTATTCTTTCCAATTATTTAAGTCAGCACTGAGTTTAGTGTCTCACACGAGCTAAATTATCTGTAAATATTAGATTTTTTTGGAACAAATTAGAAAATAGAAACAATTATTAGCGACATCTCACATCAGTCACACGTCGATACACCGGGGTTGGATGAATCGATTAATGAATGTGTAGGCCTACATGCCTTATTCCCACCCACAAAATGTACCTAATGCATACATGATCTTAGGTAAGCACACAGTAGTGATAATTAACCTGTTTCAGAACGGTTTATGAGAACAACTGGTACAGATTACTGTAAAAGAGTTATTGGTACAAAAGCTTTATGTGAAACATTCCCAAACAATGTTTTATGTTGATTTTATTCTAATCCATTTTAAAAATTACTTCATTTATTTAATTATTTGTTAAATGGATCACTTTATTATTTTCCATTACATAGCTTATTTGTTTATTTATTTTATTGTTTATATAAATAAATAGGTAGGTAATTTATTTTCACTCCTTGCTGTAGACGTGGTACCCAGCAACAAGTATTAAAAAGTAAAAACTAGTGTTTCTCCAGCAGCAAATTTTACTTTAAAATTACTTAATATTATATTTATTGAGTTGGTTTGAATAGGCAATTGTTTTTCAAGCACCTGATACCTACCCTATTACTAGTGAGGGAACACACTTTTGCAATAGAATTCTAAAATTTCTTCAAATATTACCAATAATTTTCATCTTGTAGCTGCATATTGTCTAAAATTATTTCAAATTGATATTGTTTCAGGTGTGGAGAGGAACTTAACCCCACGACTGGCGCTCACTGTACCACCACCACCACCACCATGGACCAGGACCAGGACCAGTACCAGTAGCACACAGCATCCATGATCGGGGCCAGACAAACAGAGCTAGAGGTGCAACAGCAGCAGCTTCATCTCATTGTCAATCGATTTACGTCGGTGTGATTTAATTCGTGGCAATATAACAGCAAGCATCGGGTGAAAAGTGCTCAAGTGTTTTGTATAATATTCTTGTTTATCTTTTGTAGATGACTTGAATCGCACAGGTACAGTTAAAATTGTTCCTCGTAAAGTGTTATTGTTGGGGTATTGTTAGGAAGGAGGAAGTACTAGTGTTCAATAATCAATATAATGCATTTTATATCCAAAATAAGTAAATCTTAATGTTAATATAATTAATTCACATTAGCTGAAGCTGAATAGCTGAAGGTAGACTATCGGTTGGTACATTTTCTGTTCTTTTAAAACATAGGCCTACTCTACAACAAGGTCAGACGACTCGATACTTTTACTCGCCGTAATAAGAAAATCAAACCTACCCTGGATCTATTCAACTCAGAACCAAACTCTAATGGGTAAGGCCTAGGGTTGATTCGTATGGTAACTTTTTTTCACAAAAAGGCCATACTTTTATTGCAAGCCCCAATTCAATACAGTTTTAATTCTTTGATGTTGCTTCCTCTTTTTGGTGAATTAATTAACTTTTTTTTTTAAGAAAACATACCTGGACAAGTGATACTATGGTTGCAGTGATACAGATAGACTATGTTTTAGTAAATAACATAGTGCCACAGGTACATACCATGTTGGATGTATGTTACTGTATGTTGTGTATTGTATAGTAACTTGATAATGTACGTAAAAATGAAAACATGCTATAATAAATATTTCTACTACTAGATTGTTTAAATTATTATGTCTAAATATCTGTTATATTATGTAGTTGAGGACATACTACATTTTTTCCTTTCTCATGCAATTTTGTGGCCCTTGGAATTATTTGGAACAAAAAATGACAGCACATCATGGAGGCCTATAGTAGTAGTAGTAGTAGTAGTAGCTCCCTCTTCTGCGGCTGGGCCTTATAGCCCGGTGGCAGAGGCAACCCTCCCCCCAAGATTTAGTAAGTGGGCATCTGTATATAGGCCTATGTTCGTATCAAAATAAAATGTACCCCCCTACCTCATGATTTAGGTACAGTCTCCCCATCCCCCCGTTAAGACCACGGCCCAAGTCCATAATTAAAACCACTAATCGGTCACTATAGGCCTAGGTAAGTAGAAGTCTGAGCATAATGTCCTAAAATATAATAAACAGGTAGGCCTATATGTAATTAATAAGTTATAAGTATAACGCCTAGTATTGGCTCTAACCATTATAGGGCTACATTATTCAGGTGTATCACAGCCTTTAGCTCTTGACTTTTCAACCACTAGCTAGCTGACAGATGACATTGCCTGTGTGTTGCAAGAAGCACCTAATTTAGTTATTTTATTTGAACTTTAGGTAATTTAAATGCATTTTCTACTGACGCTCCGATTTTATACAGTCATACTTATTCAACAATATTATTTTAAGACAAATTCATCAATAAAAACAAAGGCTAACAGACTATAACTAACAGCTACGGACGACCTACCCTTGTCTGTCTGCATATTATCGTACTCTAAAGGCATAGGGAACACATATTACTCTTAGTAATGTTTTCAGTGTCATTGTCTCTTGATATCGGTAATAGGTGTTCATAAATAATATTGCAAGCTAAATCAGTCGAACACGAGCGTCAGATAAAACGCCGCTACATTTCCCCCACGTGAAATTAACTTCTGTCAAACATCTGTCAAACACGAAACGGCAATAAAAACAACTGACCATCAACTGACGAAGAACACGTCAAGTATCCTAGCAACACACAGAATGTCAGTGCGAAGTAAACATTGCGAACGCCACCTATATGTGCTGTGAAGGCTGTGCGATACGCTTGGCAACATAGTACAGCCATCGCCTGCCCGTCTTCGTACAACGTTGTCTAACTTCGTGGTAGCGCGAGCTCAGCATAGCTCGGTCGGCTCAATTTGCGTAGATGTTGCAAGCAGCATTGTGTAGACATTCGGATAACTTGCTACAGTTTAAATTGTATCAAATACTGGATCTTACAAAAATTATCATAAAGAAACAAATAATTCACGGTTAATCCGATACCATTATTATTGGGTAATATAACATAGGGAATAAATGGGAGCATATTCTAGGCCAACATTTCTATTTTACATGTTATTTTCCTATCCCGTGAAAACAAGCTTGAACCGGAAGTAGTTACTTTTTGGCGCACTTGCATTCCCTATACTCTACTTAATGTGATGCTTTTTTGTCCTTGAATTCAAGGAACATTGAGCGGAACATTGAACCGTCTAAGCTAAGGGCAATTTATTAACTTATTAACTTATTAACAACTTATCAACTGTCAAACGCGTAAGGTACCCCAGCAAGTGATTCTTGTATTAACCACGTATATTGTTCCAGAACCTACCTGTTCGTGATGCCGCTGCTGTGTTTCGTCATACCCGCGTGGGTGCCCGTGCACTTCTGGGGTGAAGATGTGTGGGTGTCCTGGTTTGTGGCAGCCATGATGCGCTACACCATCTCACTCCACGGCACGTGGCTGGTAAACAGCGCGGCACACATGTGGGGGATGAGGCCCTACGACAAGTAAGTCATGCGCTACACAATCTTACTCAACGGCACGTGGCTGGTAAACAGCGCGGCACACATCTGGGGGATGAGGCCCTACGACAAGTAAGTCATGCGCTACACAATCTTACTCAACGGCACGTGGCTGGTAAACAGCGCGGCACACATGTGGGGGATGAGGCCCTACGACAAGTAAGTCATGCGCTACACAATCTTACTCAACGGCACGTGGCTGGTAAACAGCGCGGCACACATCTGGGGGATGTGGCCCTACGACAAGTAAGTCATGCGTTACACAATCTTACTCAACGGCACGTGGCTGGTAAACAGCGCGGCACACATGTGGGGGATGAGGCCCTACGACAAGTAAGTCATGCGCTACACAATCTTACTCAACGGCACGTGGCTGGTAAACAGCGCGGCACACATCTGGGGGATGAGGCCCTACGACAAGTAAGTCATGCGCTCCACAATCGTACTCAACGGCACGTGGCTGGTAAACAGCGCGGCACACATCTGGGGGATGTGGCCCTACGACAAGTAAGTCATGCGTTACACAATCTTACTCAACGGCACGTGGCTGGTAAACAGCGCGGCACACATGTGGGGGATGAGGCCCTACGACAAGTAAGTCATGCGCTACACAATCTTACTCAACGGCACGTGGCTGGTAAACAGCGCGGCACACATCTGGGGGATGTGGCCCTACGACAAGTAAGTCATGCGCTACACAATCTTACTCAACGGCACGTGGCTGGTAAACAGCGCGGCACACATGTGGGGGATGTGGCCCTACGACAAGTAAGTCATGCGTTACACAATCTTACTCAACGGCACGTGGCTGGTAAACAGCGCGGCACACATCTGGGGGATGAGGCCCTACGACAAGTCCATGTTCCTCACGACATTTGGGTAGACAATAACCAATCCTGCAATAAAGTAAAACCCACAAACAAACATTCAACAACAATAGGGAACACGCGTATGAAAATTTTAATCGATTTTAAATACCTTATCTCTCATTTAATAATTTTGTGTCTATGAATTTTGAAAAACGGATCAGTCTATGCCTCAAAATAATTGGTTAAGTAACGATAGATAAAAGGGCGCGAAAAACGAGCCGCCGCCATGTTGATGGGATTTGACGTCATGGTTTGTGTCAGTCATAATGGGTGTCAGTGTACGCTCGCCGCCTCAGCGATTGGTCTGTTAAGCTGCGTTTCCACTAGCAGGACATGTCCGGTGAACTTTGTCCGATGAACATTTGTCCCGAGACTTTTGTCCTGAGACATTTGTCCCAGGACATTGTCCACCGGACATTTACGTTTCCACCTGAAGGCGGACATTTTACAGCAACAGTGGCATGTTTGCCTTCTAGGATGGAGGATTATACTGTTGGGTTGGTTTTATTGGGTATAACTGCATCTTTTATTTCAATTAGTGAGTCTCTTCAAAAAAAGGAACGAAAACGTCCAAAACAGTACTGCCACAAAAAAGCTTACATAGCTCGTCAAGAGCGTCTTTTCTTTTCTTTTTCTTTTTATAATGAGGATTGTTTACATTCTAAAACACTTATCTTTTTTCTAGTTCTTCAATGAAATTCAGAATAATGTCCTTATCCCATTCCATTTTTGTTTACATTCAAACTAGTCTTACCCCTTTACGCGAGATTCTAAAATGAACTGTCTTGACCCTGGTCATGGTATGTGGTTTAGGGGTGGAGCTACAAGGGTTTGCGCGTGCGCAGTACGAAATGTCCTGCAGACACCTAAATGTCTTCCACTTGCCACGGATAACGCAGGACAAGCCGAATTTTGTCCGAGGACACGGTTCTAGGACAAAAATGTGTCTCGGGACACATTTTTGTCCGTCGGACTTTGTCCCAGGACATTGTCCTGGGACAAAGTCCGCCTGGTGGAAACGCAGCTTTACGCTACGTCTACTGAATCATGACGTCACAGCCACCTGTACGCGTTTCAGATCTCCGAGTTGAAACCTCGATAAATGCGACAACATTAAACCTATTTAAAAAATTCTTTTTTACTAAGGACATGCATTAATATACTTTTTGTGTCTGAAAAAAAATCGTACGCGTGTTGCCTATTGCGTAATATTTCAACAGCTTCATTCAATTCTATTTCAATGTCTTCCTCAGACACGTATTGTGGAAAACGAAATCTAACTCGTTAAAATTACAGCTTAGAAGAAGAAAGTCCTACCGTGATGAATGAATCAGAAGCAAGTTTCCGCAATATTGTTTTACTTCTCTAAAATTAACCGCAAACTATTAAAAGTATTAAGAATATATTTTTAGTTACAAATGATTCAGTCATGAATATTCCCAACACTTTTTTCTCTCATTCTTGAAAGGCAAGGACGTAATCTGTCATTGTTTCAACACGAATTGTATTGTGTTGCTAATACATACAGATGAATTGGCATACTGATGTTTGGAATACTTAATTTTTTGTTCAATAACACATTGAGAAAATAGACTGAAGGGAAATGTACTTTTCATTTATAATATATTTGTTGTTGTGTAGATTAACGATAAGAGAAACTAACAGCTAGCACTCTCGCTCCTCACTGAATTATTGTCTCGCCCTCGTTGGTCTAGTTTCTTGGTTTGACTCCGGGTTTGACTCCGGGTTCAGTTGGGTTTTTTCTAACTTTCAATAAGATAGAAACAAAATGATATAATGCCCACTACTGAAAAATGAAAATCAGTTTTTGTAACTGATGAGTGCGTAAACAATAAGGTCAAAGTCAGCTCCTGGGTTTACGTGGCAGAGACAACTAGAACCTCAAAGCAATTCAGTCAACTTGTCATTGCGAATGCTTTTCTCTCTAGATCAATAGGTCCAGCAGAGAACCTATCTGTGGCTATCCTGGCTTTCGGCGAGGGTTGGCACAACTACCACCACGTCTTCCCCTGGGACTACAAAACGGCAGAGTTCGGCAACTACAACGTGAACTTCACGACCGGTTTCATTGACATGTTCGCCAAGATCGGGTGGGCGTACGACATGAAGACTGTCTCCGCAGACGTGGTTCGTCGGCGAGCAAAGAGGACGGGGGATGGGACGTGGAGCGATACCCACCCAGACCCTCAGGGGGTGGGGGATGACGTCGACGACCATCACCATCACGACGGCGGGGTCTGGGGGTGGGGGGACAAGGAAATGGCCCAGGAGGATATCAATGACACCACGATCTTGAACAAGAAGGACTGAGTATCTGACGGACTCAGATATATTTAATTAACTAGTATATACGGACTGTGAGGTGAGCTACCATTTTGAATGGGATTTATTGATACGGGTGGCAGCCATCTTGGTTATATGGTTAAGTATGTTGCTATGGAGATACATTGAAACGAAACACCTGATTTCGTTCAGATCATAAGTGGGTTTTTAAATAAAATTGATTTCTTTGGTATTATTTATGACTTTTATTTATTGGTTTAGTGGTTTACGATGTTCTCAACCAAATGCTGGTCTTTTAGTCCCCTCTTACGACAGGCAGAGTTACCCTGGACAAATTCTACTCCTGAGCCAGAAGAGGAATGATTTTTATATGTAGGCCTATATGTATTTTAATTCAAACACTTCTTTTATGTTACTTAAAAAACTTTACCCGTTCATCTTCTACGTTATGCTTATATAAACGATGTCACAGGAAAACTATGAATTGCTTATTATTGCGCTTTTTGCAAAAAAAAAAAATGAAGTATCTTTGAGTACATCTGGAATCACAAATTAATTATGTTGAATAGTACTGTACAGTCTACACACTGTCCGCAAATCAAATCTTATATAATTTGTACTATAATTGCAATTGTATGGTTGATACTTTGATTAGAGATCATCCCCCCCCATAAGCGTGCGCGGGGGGGGGGGGCAAGGGACCCTGCTCCCCTTATTAAACTAGTTGCACTACAATAACTTTAATTGTATAAAACAAATGACAAATGCTCTAAAATTACGTGTTCACCGTACGCCCCGGATTATTAGAGCCTGACCTGTCTTTTACATTCTTTTCTGGCGTTTTGGAAAGCACCCCGCTGACCTGGAATTTTTTCACGGTTTTCCTCAGTCACAACTCACAAGGCGAATGCTGGGATTGAGTCATGCTATCAGATCAACCCTTGGATATTCTTTCCCAACTATTCCAAATACCACAACACCTTGTCCCATGGGCTGGTAAAAGCAGAGACAATTAAAATAATCATGATAACGTAAAAGAAGATACTTCTGCCAAGTGATAAGAGATGGCGCGAGTGTTCTTTGCGGAGCTCGGAGAATCTCTAGAAGAGAAACGAGATTGTGCGCACTCTGTCTTTGAACAAACAAACTACATCTAACACAGCAGCCAACGGTTGATTTTTACATCAAAATGTAATGTCAATTCGCAGTAACATAGATTAGACAGTCTACTATTAGGCTACTTGGTTGCATTGACTCTGCTTTTCTTATCTAATAGACTATTGCCCCACTCAGACGATTCAATGTTTAGTCAAGTTTACTTGCAAGACAAAAAAACATCAAAAGCTGCGTAGTTTGATAAAATTCAACAATGCTCTGGTACACGTTCTTTGACTGGGGTTTTCCCCATGAACATTGAACCATGTGTAACAGTGTTAATAAACGTGCACATGTTTTGTTGCGTTTTTCGTGTTGCTTTTTCTATTATCGATATTGTTCTTATAATGTATTTATTGTAATTTATCCGCCCGAGAGCAGGAATGCCAATGTAGGGCACAGAGAGTCATCTGTACTAAGTACTAAGTACTAACTACGAAGGCGAACATAAGGTTTCAAAGAGAGAGAACAATCATGAATCTGCATGACAGGCCGAATGCCGTGGCCGAAAAAAATATTTCAATTGTTCACGTCAATATGCAGTTACGGCGAAGATTATCTTGTAAACCCCATTGCCATTCCATATCGATATGTCAAGATAAGATATTGCCACTTAAGTAAATTTATAAAAAGTGTCATTTAAAAAAAAGACACGTCAAAGTAGATAAATAAAATCAGAAACTCCAAGAGCAAGGCGCGTGTCCAAGTCAAGTGCCTACTTGTTCCCTTGAGAGTATCCTGTGGAGTGGAATCGCATTGCTATTCTAGAAAGATACTACACGAAACACAATATCAAAACCAACTATGCGAATGATTAAATATTTTAAACAATCGTAAATAAAGCACGGAACACAATATCAAAACCAACTAGGTATGGGAATGATTTTAAATTTTAAACAATCGTAAATAAACTAATGCTCACATGCTTACGCAAAGATAGATTCAGAATAATAAAGAAGGGAATATTATACTTGTAGGATCTATTTTTGGTTATTAATTTGAAATTTCTTTAGGTCAACATTTTCAGTTTACAATTTGTTGGCCTATATACGAGTCCCTCTTGTGATTATGAACGGATCGCTCACAGGCATTTCGTTCATAGAAGAATGGGGTTTCAATATTCGAATAACCAAATTAGGCCTACATTCAAATATCGTATGCCTACAGTCTACCGGAGACCCCCTTATAATCTACAATGCAGCATTATGCATTATCTTGATCACAATAACGCTGTTTACATGGCGGACTGAGTTCCGTACTGAGTATGATTTTCAGACTCGGTACGCCATGTTAACATGTAGAAAATGTGACCGAACCGACTGGATCCGGTCCGTCTAAAAAGTCAGACCGTACCGAGATACCGACACAGTTCTATCATGTAAACGGAAAACGAACCAAAAGTTGTGTACACGGGTGATGTACACGCCATTTGTAGGTGAATAAGGTTGAAAATGATTGTAGTTGCCATCAACAAAAATCAAGTAATAAGATTACAACAGCTTGTAACCTTTTGTTCGTCTGGATTCATTTTTAAATTAGTTTTATATGGCAGAAGGGAAAATAAGGGTTATGTACGACCAAAACGAACAAGTGAGAAGGGTGTTGATGTGAGACCGAAATCAAGTTTGGGTACACTACATGTAAACCAAAGATTAATGTAAACGTGGGTGTCCATGACAGTTTTCAGTCTGGTTCTAAGCTCGGTCCTACATGTCAACATAGCTATAATATCACTCAATTACTTCACTTCTACTTCATTACTTCACTGATAATGCCATACGTGAATAACTGTTTACTTTGGCGTTATTGACCCAATGACGTTGCAAGAACTGATATTTATTTAACAACGCATATCAGTAGTCGTTCAATATTCAATTTGATTCAATCAGTTTATCTAGGGAGTCATTTTATAGTTCGCTTTAATTTTGAAAAAAAAAAAAGGAAAACTCATTAGTTGAATGTGTACAGACAGTAAATACTTCATTTTGAAATACGACCGCAATTAGAAATTAAAAATGCCTCTGAGATTAGAATTATGAATTATTGAAACCTCGTGGTACAGATAAGGCTATTTTATTCAACTGTTATCTGTGTTGCAAGTTTTAGTATCAGTAGCACCATCGCTGATAACAAGATGGGTGGCAAATCACAGGCTAGAGACAGACATTGATGATACGCCGGATACCAGAAAAAAATTCGAACCCGAACCCAGTTCAGTTCAATTCAATTCAATTCAATTCAATTCGATTCAATTATAGGGTAAGTAGCCTAAGGCACCACATGAGTTATGAAACTTGTTCGTGATGACCTTATTATTATTATTATGTTGGCATTTAGACACTTACCTTTTAAAATATACTAAGTTATAACAAAAACTAAAACTAAAATAATTAGTATTGATTTCTTCTATAGTGAGGACCATTTACTTTGACTATATAAGTAAGGGATGGGAAGATTTTCAAAAATTCGAAACAATCAAACAAAAATTAAAGAACTTAAAAAAAAAATCCAATATTCAGGCACTACACATTAATTTCAGCCATGCGTGCGTTGTGCGTGAATATCCTGGGCTCCGACCTTGATGACTGAGTCGTGTTGCCATAATTGACGTGCACACGTGGTGTCCTACCTGCATATGTGGACACTCTGGGAGAGATAACATCATGTAATGGGTTGAGAAGGTTACTTGGTGAGATGTGTGGGCCAAGTTTTTCTCATTCAAGTGATTCAACGAGACGTGACAGAAGAATAATCACAAAATTACGTGTTGAGGTCGGTCTACACTTATTAAAAATTTAAGATTTTAAGTTTCATTTTTCTAAGTGTTTTACTTAGAATCGCTACCATTTGCCGGAAACTCACATTGGCTGGGCTAAGAATTTTTGGTATAAGAGCTAACGTGAATTGCTATGGTTTCCTTAAATCTTAAATCCTAGGAAACTCTCATTGGCTGGGCTAAGAATTTTGGGTATAAGAGCTAACGTTGCTATGGTTTCCTTAAATCTTAAATCCTAGGAAAGTGTGTAGACCCCATAATGTTTTTGGCTTGATTTGATTTTAAATAAGTGTATAAACCGAACTTTAACAACTTTAGGGTGTCCAGTGTAACAGACGCACGCTCCAACCGTTTTGTATATTTATTTATACTTTATTTACTATATAACAGAATGTTATGTAGGTTATTTTACGGCATTACACCGTACACAAGCAGACAATTAAATGTATGCATTAATTTTTAAACATAAGAAGACCTGGGTAGACCAAGAGAAAAGTGGGAGGAACAACTGAAAAATGATTTAGAAGAGAGAGGCGAACTATGGGAAGACATCGAAGCACGACGACTGTGGAAAGAAGCAAGATGGCATTGGCGGCCATATTGGACTAATAGCTTGTTTGTTTACATATTGACATACTTGTGTATAATCCTCCGTGTTCCATCGTCCGGTACCTATTGCATGAAAATCCCAATCGGTAATTTTTTTTTAGAATAACCCATTGTTTACTTCTTAAACATGGACCATTCTAGTTGTACTTCTCGCTCAATAGAAGAAATACGTAAATAAATACATATATTGTATTTAGTCTACCCACTCAGTTGCAAGAACTGTTTTTCGGTAGGGGACATTTTATACCATTAATTATTGTCTTGAACCTCAATCACCTTCAATGTATAACCAAGCTATTTACCCTATAATACCTCTCATGAACAATAATTTGAAGGCAATTATTTTGTAATCGATTGTCAATGATGATACGTTGCACTTTCTACCTAGTACGTGTGCATACAGATTGATACCGCCTCGCAGTCCAATCAATATAGGTACATAAACAACTCGTATTTAAACTGTTGTTAATGAATTGAATGTAAATAATGTTGTAGAAAATGTATGCAGCCGTTTATGGTAGCATTCTCTTATCGACTTAAATTTGTTCAGTTATTTTCTTACACTAATATAACAAAACCGATATGAACTTGTACTGTGTTCTTTGTTGATAAACTTGACTAGACTTTTGCAACGGTTGTAAGAGGATGATCTGTATCTAATCTTGCTTTGACAGTATAAATCCCATAATCGATGACAATGATTAATAGTTGACCTCATCTGTATGTAAATGATCTATTATCAAGGAGATAAAAGTCATAAAATATCTACTTCATATTACTTTCCTTTATTATGCGCCTACTGTAAACGAACAGTGAGCTTATATAAACAATAAAGTCAATAACAGGTGTAGATATACTGGCTGCGCCGTAAGGAGCAATAGGGAACACGCGTATGAAATTTTTAATCGATTTTTAAATACATTGTCTCTCATTTAATAATTTTGTGTCTTTGAATTTTGAAAAACGGATCAGTCTATGCCTCAAAATAATAATTGGTTTAATAACGATAAATAAAAGGGCGCGAAAAACGATCCGCCGCCATAATTGATGGGATTTGTGTCTGTGTACGCTCACCGCCTCAGCGATTGGTCTGTTACGCCACGTCTACTGAATCATTACGTCACAGCCACCTGTACGCGTTTCAGATCCCCGAGTTGAAACTTTAATAAAAGAGACCACATTAAACCTATTTAAAAATTTCTTTTTATTTCTTTAAATTTCTTGGTTTAACAAAAAAAATCGTACGAGCCTGAACATTCTCAGAAGAGACGGTCCTCCACGCGGTCTATACTCTATTTCAACAGTATTTTCCGCGGGATTGACCGATACCTACGTTATTGCCCACTGCATGTTTATACACGAACCGTAATTGGAATGTGCCCTCACAACGCCTACCAACAGACTCACTGATAGTATCACTACAATACCGGAGACATGAAGAACGAGATCCAATGGAATTCATAGTCGGCCCCTACATCTAGGGGCACCCATTGTTGCTAAGGATTTGTTTTCTAAACTATGGGAAATAACATATGCATGAAACTGTTACCTTGGTAACAGGGGCGCCCCTAGGGGTAGGGACGACTATGAATACGCATGCGGGGTTTTCAAGCTCTGACGCCGGCGTCTAGTGTTAGTCGTTGGCCAATCAGGCAACGGAACGTCGTACCCTTTTCAAAGGATTCATTTCTATATGCCCAACGAGTAACGACGAACGCTATACGGTGGCTTTGGACCATGACAACCCAGCATCAAGATAGGAATGGGGTGTGTACTGTGAAAACGGTATATAGACGTAAAGCAGATCTGTATACTATTTTCCAATTCCGTGGAGCGCCGGAGTTTTCTTTCTACCCTTCTTGAAAGTGTTTAGAAACCTTGGAACCTCTGTACCCGTCATGTACCCTTTATGTGGCAATAACGCACTGCTTCTTTAGTCGGGAATAAAAGATGCTGTTGACACAAACATGTGTTGATTAAAACATTAGTCTTTGACTATGGATATGTTTTATGTTCAGTGTTTTGAAGAGTATGGTCAATGTTTTTGTTGCTGCTTTCTGTCTGTGGGAGAGAGTGGCTATTGCGCTGTGTCTGTCCGTCCAATAAAACCTCCATTCAACGAATTTAGTTACGTGTATAATTAGTCGACAATGACGGCGAAGAAACCGCTCTACGAAACTAGCACAGTGGCGTATCCAGGAATTGGGAAAGGGGGGGTTTTCAACCCATATAGAGAGTGGATGCCGAAACATAATTGGGGTTCCGGGGGGCTTGCCCCCCGAAAAAAATCTCGTCAAGGTCATTTTAGTGCAAATCTGTGCGTTTTACAGCGGCCAACTGAAACAAGATTACTTAGTTTCAGGCAACACATTTTTTCCTTAGCACCGCTAATAAAAGGAACCTCAATCAATAATTTGCATATTTTTTGTATTGCTTTTGCTTTTAATTAAAACAATATACAACAATTATAAAGTAAAACATCTGTCTATTGAAATACTGTCTATTGATACTGTCTATTGAAATACTGTCTATTGAAATGAAATGTAAACGGTCATTTTCCATGTTTCCTTTGCAAAAGGGGGGGGGGATTGTCCCCCCCCCTCCCCCCCCCCCCGTGAATACGCTACTGAACTAGCAACAAGTATACGTAAACAGTAACCATCTTTCTCAAATATTATCATCATCATTATTTTTAGAATGTTTACGCGCTTTTGTATCCAGGTACCCAATGCCTGATTACGTCGATGCTGATCAGTATCAATACATTATTAGAGAATGTTTACAAACTGACTGTGTTTTCCTTGCAGTGTTTGAACGCGGATGTTACAATTCAATCACGTACATATACGAGGTGTTGTAAACACCGGCTAGGCGATGAACTGGCATTGTCTCAATAACTTCTTGTAGTTGATCGAAGGTAAGATTCATCAATACGGTTTCAATAGACTTTTTTTGCTTAGCTAGGCTATAATGCGTGTACAAATTTGCCTACTTCCGTAAGTCCGTACGGAAACAACAGGGCCTGGATTCATAACAGACAGGTCCTATTTTTGTGGTCTTAACTGCAAGATAGCCCTAACTTTGAACCCCTTGTAATTGGATTGTAAATCCAGGCCGCCAGTATATCTAAGATCGAATTTTTAAAGCATATTGTTGGATAGTTTGTTATGCTCCCACCAGGAATTAGTAATTTCTTTATGTGACCTGGGCAGAAATTCACAACATTTCCAAAGGTAGGTTGGTCTATTAGGTATAGCGGTATTTGGAATAGTTGGGAAGGAATGTCCTATGGCTGATCGTATGACTTAATTCCAGCATTCGCCTTGTGATTGAGGAAAACCGCGGTAAAAACCTTCAGTCAGGACTGACGGTGGCCGGTATCGAACCGGCGACCTCCCGAATCAGAGCCTCGTGAGCTACGCACTGAGGCATCTCTAAAATGACTGTATTTTCTTCCGTGTGTAGTATATAATACACAGGTAATGGTGCGCAGACATTTTTCCGATCTTCAACACTCAACGAACACGCATTGTACAATTTCTCATATTTGCCGACTGTTTGCGTATCTTTCTTTAAAAATATGTAGTTTCTGTGAGTGTGTGGTCACGTCAAGCTCTTGTCGTATTTCCTCTGGCTTCGTTCCCTCAACCTCCACAATGTGTATTCTTTGACAGTATCTACTCAGAAACGTTTATTTCTATGTCCAAACTATTGATGTATATAAACTAAGTACCTAACTATATATAAAACTAACAAGGAAAACTAACTAACCATAAACTATGTATAAACTATGTATAACAATGTAACCACAGATAAGGGATTGTGATGTAACTATATGGATCATATAACTATGTTAATGTATAAACTATTCGACAAATACCCAAGTTTACACTTGGTCTATTAATCACGCTACATTTTAGAACAATTTTCTGGCCTGATCACATTATTCACCGTATCCATCCGGGTCCTATTGTATATAAGACTCACCAAATAATCGCATTCAACAGCAGCTAAACTGGTTCCTGTTCTACTTGTTTCAGGATAATATTATGAAAAATGGCGTTCGCCCTCTCAACGCAATCACGACAGGATTTTCTAAACCAAACAAAATTTAACTGAAGGGGCTGTCACAAGATAGTTAATTAATGCATTAATTTCGAGATAAAACTGTTGGCATACCCGACATTAATCATGCGGCCTAGCGTAACGGCGTCAAGATTTCACTATCTCTCGCGTTTACTTAGTGGTTACCATGACAACCACGAGGCGTAATTACCGATGAGCATTTTTCCTCGTCGGTTTAATCGATGTTTGATTAATCCAATAATCCGCTCATACTTTGGATGAGTAACGAACGAACGAACGCATGCGTTGAGAAATAATTAAGATAATATCTCACGTAAAGATATGGTTGTCGGTGAGGACACCAGTGTCGTCCGGAGTCTCTTGGAGATAAGTCGTCACAATGGGGTTCACGTCGAAGCTAGCGAAGCACAAGTACTTGTTGGGGTTGGGGTTGTTGTGTACGGGGTTCGCCATCGCGACCATCGTGCTGGCCGTGGAAGTGGCTCAACTCAACAATGAGCTGGACCTCGAGGTGGGCGAAGTGACCTCTCCGGGCACGACGACGACGACGGAGGATCCGAACCGTCCCGAATGGGAGAAGGAATATCGCCTCCCGGAAAACATTGTCCCCCTGAGCTACGACATCCTGCTTCATCCGGACCTGGAAGCGGGGACCTTCACGGGTACCGTCACGATACAGGTAGAATGTACATCCGAGAGATGTTACTACATCCCGGTACATCAGAAACATCTCAACATCACGACGACTACACTGACGCATGTACACGACGCAAGACACTCGTTGGAAGTGTCGACAGTCTCGTATGAACCCAATGAGTTCTGGGTGGTGGTGCCCAAGGAGTATCTGGAGAAAGACAACCGGTATGATCTATACATGGAGTTTAGCGGGTCGCTAACTGGAGGCATCGTAGGGTTCTATCAGAGTGTCTACACGACACCGACCGGTCAGAACAGGTGAGTACGCACAACGTTGAGGACTGAGCGTTCCTTCACTATCCCTTCGCACTATCATGAACATTTATTTTGTACCTTGCATTTTGTATTTTGTGTTATGTATTTTGTATGGTTTGATGGAAGGTAAGGTCTCACTGGCCTTAATCCTGCCTTGAATAAAGACCTCAATCAACCAAACAATCAATCTCCGCACTATAATAATAATAATAATAATAATAATAATAATAATAATAATAATAATAATAATAATAATAATAATAATAATAATAATAATAATAATAATAATAATAATAATAATAATAATAATAATAATAATAATAATAATAATAATAATAATAATAATATTTTTATTCACCATTCAACTTGTACAAGATTCAAATATTGGTTTCGCCAAGATGCTTATATCGAAATATTAATTCTAATTCTAATTCTAGGTAGGCGTTTAAATATAGGCATGTATAAAGGTAGGAAATTAAGTAGCCTACGATTAGATGAAGGTTAAACAAGTTGATACTAAGAATAAAATAAGATAAAATACATTATTGTGTGCACTATTCGATGTCCAACAAACAAAGTATGTTCGATCGATCGAACTAAGTTGTTGCTAGTTAGTTTTGTGTGAATAAATATTAAGTCTGAGCACAGAAAGTATCAAAAGGCGTACTGTCTGTATATACTTTGATAATATCTGTAACCACACATCATTCAAAAATTATATTTTAAATTATACATTATAAAAATTTGAACGGGAAATACTACATTTCATGTAAGCTTTCTCGGTGTAGATGAAGTATCTAAAAGATCTGCCGGTAGACCGGTATGTAAAGAATTTGCATCACCCCAAAACTTGTTCAGATCTACCACCCTTCTGGCATTTACCCGATCGGATTGACATATTAATGAAATGAACATAAACGTCCATAAAATAGCATTAGAGGTTCTGCAGAAGCCGTTTACCCGCGATACCTAATGCGCAACGTCGTTGCTAGAAACTGTTTTCCTTATAACTTACATAGCCTTACAAACATTGGATATCCTGGAGATTCAGGCACTACAGAAGTAGGCCTTCCCCAGTAAAACCTGAGTACTACCTAAATGGGAAATTACCCTCAAGCTACCCTTCAGGCAGAGTCAGGGACACAATATAAGCAGGGTTGCCCTGAGGCTGCCTGAAGACATTCCTACTTCATATAACCTATATATCGGTTCACAGACAAACAATTATTTATATGTGATAGGGTGTATATTCACGTAATTCACATGGCGGCCATACTGGAGGCCACAATGGCATGTGATTGGTACTTCATTGTTACTATGTTTCAGCTGGCGTTTGGTCACTTGGTGCAAATTGTAATTGTTCTCTAACTTTAGTTTGCTAATATTTCTTGAATTGAATGCAACATAAATAAACTCTTTCGTCTCGATTGCTCTTTTAATCTTTTAAAATGGCACACAATAATCATTTTCGTAAACTTTATCAGAGGATGTACTTGTTTAATACAATACAATAGGTCTACATCTTTATTTTGTGTTGTAAAACAAAAATTGCGGGGTTCAATTACAAATCGTTTTTTTCCACCTAACTACAATACAACATAAGCATACAGACAGAAGTAATAAATGATAAGTATTCAAAAGTAATAAATAAGTAAGTATAGTATATATACCAAAAACTCATTTAGACTGTAAAAGGGGTTTTCAAACTGTTGAAACTTGGAATACCGGTAGTACCATCAAAATCCGAAACCTCATTCGTGAGCATATTCAGCACGCTCAATATGCCCGAGGTTTTCAGTTGAGCATCTCCAGCATAAGGTGGTTTTTGGCGGCATTTTAAAAATGCCTTATAGACGGACCTAACCTTGGGCTTAACCTAAGTGTAAAATTGCGCCAAAATCATATGTTTGCACATGTATTAGAGCCTAGTATATTTAATTGATTTGACTAACGCCTCTATCAACCTTTTTAATATTTTTACTAAACTGTTTGACAGCTAATGTAGTGGGCGTGGCAAAATGACCTTGCACCTGATTGGCCTAAACAGCCATGCCTATTGCCTATGCGTTCCGTAAGTATATCGTGCTTATGCTAGGGGCAAAGCATTCTCAGCAGGTTTCGGACCGTACCCAATAATGAATGATCTTCAGAGGAAAGGCAGCAAACATCGATCCCTTGTTACAGTGGTGGATACGTAATTGAATGATTGAAGTTTTATGTAATCTATTTTATTATCGGCTTCTCTTATCTTTCAATTAGCTCCTATCTCGGTATGGTATTTACAGCTTTTATCGCTTTCAAGTCAATATATTTCGAGTAATTCGAAATTGGATTTTTAAATACCATGTCCATCATAAAGATATTATTTATAGCCTCGTGGACTTGAAGTAGGGATATGGGTAGAAACAAAAGTTTATCCCGACTCATATTATTACATATGATTGTAGCCCCAGAGAGTAGATACCCACTGGGTGTGGGGGGAGGGGCGCGATTCGGCTAAAGTTACCCCTCCCCCCTCCACAAACTTAAAATAATTAACATTTCAAAGTCGATGTTTTCAGTATAATATGCAACATCATCTGTATCATACATACCTTCTGAATCCAAATATGATCCCGTCAGAGTTTTTTCCCGGGCATAATAGAAAAACAACAGTGCTGGGAAAATGTTTTTCTTCTGGCTCCTCCACCAATCTTTCCTTGTATGACATGACAAATAACTATTCGCACTAGAAAATCCCCCCCCCCCCCCCTCCCCCTCCACCCTCAGAATAATTCCTGGGAGCGCCTCAGTGTCCATACTTACTTCCGTGTTTGCTATACGACATCTCCAATGTAAATTATTCTAACAACTGCAAAAAAATACAATACAATAAAATACAATTATTTTAATGTAATACAATAATACAACACAAGTAATACAATACAGTAATACAACACTAGTAATACAGTAATACAATACAAGAATGTTACGTGTTTTTTTGTTTTTTTTCATAAGAATAGACATGAAGACGTAATACCTCTCTACCACTGTCTCTACTTTTATCAACACGGGTGCGATATTGTCTATTTTCTGTGCACATGTCTAATATTTTGGGCTTTTGTTTTTCAAATGTGAATCCTAGCTACGTGCGTTCAAATTCCAAAGTCATGTAATTTTTATATTCTTGCCATTCATTCATTCATAATCGTGCATGTACAAAAATATCGCATGCCAATAATTTATAGATATTGCTTTCTTTATTAACATCTTTATCTGAAGTAATAAATTAAAGATCATTCAATAAAATAAATAAATACATACATAAATAAATAAATAAATAAATAAATAAATAAATAAATAAATAAATAAATAAATAAATAAATAAATAAATAAATAAATAAATAAATAAATAAATAAATAAATAAATAAATAAATAAATAAATAAATAAATAAATAAATAAATAAATAAATAAATAAATAAATAAATAAATAAATAAATAAATAAATAAATAAATAAATAAATAAATAAATAAATAAATAAATAAATAAATAAATAATAAATAAATAAATAAATAAATACATAAATAAATAAATAAATAAATACATACATAAATAATAGATAAATAAATAAATAAATAAATAAATATATAAATAAATAAATAAATAAAATAATTAATTAGTTAATGCATATATAATAAATAAACGAATTAAAAAAAAACGCTAACAACATAACAGAGAAGATGCGCACTTATGCAACAGCCCAAGGCACAGATAGTTAATATTGTTTTTAAACGTGCATTATCATGTAGCTTTATTTCAAAGCTTTAGATAACAATTACGTGCTCGGGTCGGAGGTTAAAATCGTTACGTCAGTTAACGATTCATAAACAGTAAGTGGCGCCCATAGTTTACTTTCCCTTGGCATCATTCGTGGTGTGATTATGAATGTACGTAACTATTGTTACTCGGATCAGTCAGTTCGTGTCTTGACTCAAGAGAACTTGCGTTCAGTCTTATCACGCTGCACAATACAATACCCAAGTTTTATTTTGTTTTTATCGCGCCAAACTTAATGCCATTCAAGTTTTCGATGACAGCAGTTCGTTTCATTTAGAACATATTTCGCGATGGTGCTCACACATTTTGACATCGCCGAGAAAAATGAAAAAAGAAGACGTAACACATCTTTGATTCTTATCGGCGCGTGTGCGATTCTGTCTATCTTCTGCGCATGTCTGATAGCCGCTGTTGTTTTGCTACAAACGCAGTTCCACGCAGCGCATTTCGACCCGGCTGAATGTAGCAACAGCTGTGGCTCTTCGCCAGTGCCACCACGACAGAATTACGAAATCATCTCAACTAGGCATAGCGAGAGTGAGGTTATGTTAGGAGACGGAATCATGAAGACAGAAGATTTGTGGACGACTGATTTTCGTTTACCAAGTGATACTCTACCACTTCATTATGATCTATTTCTGAATCCTAATTTAACAAATGGGACGTATTCCGGCGAAGTAACCATTCATATACAAAATCTAAACCCTAGAACGTTTTTCGCCGTCAATACAAAACGTCTGGATATCTATGAGACCAGTTTAACACGTGATAATCAAACAGTGGCGATCAAAGATGCGTTTGAATATAAACCAAATGAGTTTTGGATTGTGCGAGCAGTGGATAGATTTGAATCTGGACTGTATTTATTAAAACTTAAATTTAAGGGTGATTTAACAGGAAGATTGGTTGGCTTCTACCAGAGCGTCTATACGGACCACGCCACTAAAAAGAAAAGGTAGGCTTACACAATTCATAATAAATCTATAAACATTTCTGATGTATATTGGTTGAATCAAGACCTTAGAGCACGCCGAGTAAATTTTATATTTACAATAGGGACGTACTGTACCAAAGCTTGCATTGAATTTATGTTTGTGGGTGTGGTATGGTGACAGCCGTGACAGCTGACGCCTTCACCAAGGTTAAATATAATGGCGGGTATTTTGGTTGAAAATTATTTTGTGCTTTGACATTCCACAAGTGATCGAACAATGCTTCACTCATGTAGGCTAGCTAATAGCATAAAATTTATAATATATGCGTAATTCTCACCATTTGCATTGTCATGTCGAATGTGTAACATTCTTTAGCATTTTTCCTTGCAATGCATATACCTAGTTTATTGTAAAATAATTAATTGATGTCGGTCAATTCTTTTAGGATGCTTGGTTCCTTGGGGTAGGCTTAGGCCAACATGGTCACTAAACTGCAAGGTGCAAGTTATGCATGAAATTCCACTTGGGTCGTTAACTCATCTTGGATTTAATTATTATTTTTGTCCTTGGCCATTTGCCAATTGACAACTACCGCACTACATTACGGTAGTCAATGTCACAAGCAACATGAAGATCAAGATTAACTTGGCAACTTTGGAGTGCTTTGTTATTGTTACCTACTTTTATTTGAATGGGTTCAAAGGACACCATAGCCCACAATGGGCATAGATGTGTTACTTTATTCTTTGAACATAGTAACTAATGAGACAATAATCACATTTATTCAACACATTTTATTTTCACCCATTTTAGGATTTAATAGAAAATAAGTCAAATTGTATGCCTAGATTATAAATGGGCAGCACAAAAATTACCAGTGTATCTACAACCTCCTGAGCTAGCCTAGGCCTAGTATGTTTAAATAAAAAAAAGTAACTGCACTGCACTCCATCCCAAAGGAGAGATCGGTGTAAGCTTGCTCTTTGAGACCATTTATTATTTCCCATGATAAACATAGACAGTAGTTTTTCGTAATAGGGATTAATGCAACAGGTCTCAGATTTCAGCAAAATTATAATTTCTTTACAAATTATGTCAAACCAGTTGTATTAATAATTAAATTATGAATACGAAATTTGCCAAAAATTGATTATTTGAGCAAAATGTCGTTTTATAGCGAAATCAAAAGTTTAAATGCGAATTTGAAGCGAAATTGGCTAATTTTGTTGATTTAAATGGGGAGGCGTAACAAGTGCACAGAGAGCGTTGCGAACGATCCGGGCAACAGTCACTCTATACACACAACTTTCAACAATAAGAATTTCCAAATCATTTAAAAATTATTTTACTCTTTGGAATCTATGTAGATTGTAGGCTTACATTTTTCCAATAATAATAAGTGCACTGCCTTCTAGAGGGGTTTTCGGTGAATTCTAGCAGGCAATTCTCAGTGGCCGGAACGCTCGAAGCGCTGCAGTGTAATCGTTTGTTGTACGCCACCCTATAGGAATTACTAGTAGACCACGTTGTACAAGTAAAAACAAGGAACGTATTATCTGTGTTACCATTCAATTGGTATCAACTGTACTTGCCACTGTATACTATTGCACTTATAATTAGAAACTAATTTTGATTACTTAGGCTAGGCCTACTTATCATTTGAGTAGGCCTGTTTTATTTTTGTCTTGTGAAAAATGTGGTTCCTACAATTCCAGATTGTATTAATTTATCTATTTTCATTATTGCGAAATAACAGCGATCAAGCCTAAAGCATTAATGCTACGAAAATGCGAAATTTTAAAGCATGATTGCGAAAATGTTAAGTACTGCGAAAAAAAGCTGCCTCGAAGCATAGGCATAGTTTCCAATTTACTTCCCTCAAATATTTTGTTAAGAAGAAGTTCTTAGAAATTAGAATTGAAAAAAATGTGGTGATGATGAGTGATGACCATCTGCACTGTTTTCTATTTTATTTTTATGGTATAACATCAATAATAAGCTATTATGGTTGCCTATGAATCTTTAATTGATATTGTTAAATTTAATTTATAACATTTATTTTAAACAAAGCTCTAGGCCTGGCTGCTAATGTTGAAGTTAGGAAGGAATCCCAAGGCTCATTCTCTGAATTTGCGAGTGACTTAGGGCTGGTCCACACAGATTTTTAAGACATACGATTTAAGGTTTAACGCGTAGTCATAAAGTTGGATCATAGGAAACACGTACTGGCGTTCACACAAAGTTTTAGTTTTAAGACGTTGTTTTCATTGTTGTTTTTAAAACAACGTCTTAAAAGTTAAAACCTTATGCATTATGTCTTAAAAATCTGTGTGGACCAGCCTTAAGGAAAACCTCGGAAAAACCCTTCAGTCAGGATTTCCAGTGACCGGTACCGAACCGGCGACCTCCCGAATTAAAGTCCCGCTCGTTACCGCTGAACCACCTCTTATCAGTTTTCCCAAGTATTCAAGCACCCTAATAAATCTCTAGTTAGCCGCCTAAAGATGGGCATGCTAGCTAGCTAGCTACCCTGCAGTTATAAATCTATTACTAATTATTATAAATTATTATCATTATTCGGTATTCCCACTTCTGAGAAACATTCCAGGTTCCCATCCGCTCATGGGTACATACAGCTACTGCAATCCACTTATTTGTCATGCCCTGAAGCTCTATAAAGTAAGAACGTGATTGAAAGTTAAAATGTTCCACACTTTTCGATTTCACTTTCTATAACTTGTTTGTCTTTACTTATTTTTCCTTGAGCCCTATAAATCTTCATGAATACGTTTTCCAATTATTAGGTTTTCACTTGAACACCACAACATTCAATTTGATAAAATATGTAGTTGTGTCTTAGATTGAAACGTAATTTATTTTGTAATTCTTGTAATTATGGAAGCTGCCTCCCTGTGACCTTTGAGGTAAACATAAACGTGTAAATTAGTTAATTGCTAGTGTTCTTAGAACATGCGACATTTCAATCAAAAAATTGATTATTTGGTGTAGGACGTCCTCGCATATTCCGTATGATTACTAAAAAATACGAACGTCGGTGGTATTCCAAACTGACCGCCATGAAAGCTGTCAAAGAGAGTGCCCACAATTTTATAGAAAGTTCTGACTAACACGTCAAACTGACAACGAAATATTTGTAGGAAGGTAGTGAAGACAATATTTACGTCCCATGTTGAAAGAACGCTGTATTTTATGATAAAATAAATACCAAGCGCTAAATATATATTATGTAGGTATGTGAAAATTATATTTTTAGTTTTTTTACAAACCTGCAATAATTGACTACCATTTCGACAACTCATTGCATTTTATTCCTACCTTCGCCTTTGTGCTTCTGTATAAACACGTGCATTTCCCTAAAAAAAAAGAGTCATATTCATATTGTATCATTCACGTAAATTTAAAACATTGTTCAAATGCGTAGGAAACTTTTGGGCGGGGCCGCCCGGCCCGCGGGCCACGTAACGCATTATTATCTTCACGTAAAATAAGATATTAATACGTGATAGCATTTTACCATGCAGACCACAACCAACAACTTCCTAGACTTAATTCTGCCGTCTTCATAAATCGCAATAATTAATTTGTATCACCTATAGGTACCGTACACGAATATTCTCAATGAGATACCAAAACAAGTACAAAATATGTACCATTATTACTAACTGATTTCATTCTAACATTATCAACGCTTTCTATATTCGGCAACACCAACATTCTTGGCTTGGATTGCTGTGTTGTAACCCGAGATACGTAACTCAGTGGTGAATCTAGATTCTAGACGCACAAAAAGTGGTTCGCCTAGCCATAGAGACAACAATGGATTATTCTAGGAACGTCGGCCATACCGGGTCTGCAGAAATTATTACTTTCAATATCGCGTATCCTTATTCTTTTAGTCATCACTCAGTCATTAGTCATTAGTACTAATAACAAACGCGTACGAAACACACGGTGACAGTAAGAAAACAAGTAATGTAGCCTACGAACATGACGGACATTGAGGAACGCGACGGAGTCGGACCTCCATTGAAGTTACGTAGGCCTAACAACAACACGCTCTCTGAATAGCTTAGCCTACGGTTCACTTTCTACTGGAATTAATTGAATTGAAAAACTAATTACCTTAAGATCAGTTTCGGTAGATTCAATAATATTACCGATACCAACTGGCTGTTGAAACCAATATTACTGCCGTAACAAGAATAGTTGACTTGTTACGGTATTTGCTGCAAGTCGTGGACATTCATACTCAAGTTTTGATACAACCGGACTAATCAGACTGGTGATTGATACGTGCAAGTCGCCTAGTCCTAGGAGCATCTGCAGATATAAGATTACTGTCTTGTCCGCACCTTTTGCCTGGAATAATTTGCGCGCTCATCTTTGCGCTTGAAATTGATCATACTAGACTGGCGGGCATGATTCAGTTGATGATGATTCTTAATCATGCTATTCCTATTCGAGACGATTATGGGTGATAGTAGTAGAAGATGGACAGTTACAAAAAGTCATACCTTATGCGAGACTCGAACCCACGGACGTTCCTGCGGCCCAACAGCACGAGCCATCGCGGACGGGCGGAAGAGGAAACACCGAAACAGTCACTGTGTGACCGTACTGTTTTACGTTGCTTGAGGCGTAATTTAAAAACAAAATTGAGGAGTTATGCTGATATGCTGTATAATCGTGAAAAGAAAGGAAGCAAAATAACATCACACAATATCGAATTTCTGTTTCTATCGACATGCTATGCGTGTTTAATTAGTTTTGAAAGATTGTCCAGAGAGACCGCGTTTCGTTGGCAAATTTTGCTTTTCCATAATGTAAATAATATATGAATAATAGTTACTAAATTGTTGTGCTTTTCGTGCTATTTCAGTTGAACGCTACAAGACAAGGTGTAGACAACCAAATGACTTTTGGTCGGAGTACAGACTTTCGGTCGCAAAGTGCATATTGGGTTTGGTTGGAACTGGTTGGAAGCTGTTTGGGGTGTAGTTGGTGGTGAGCGCGGGTTGATGGGGGGGGGGGAGTCACTCTTTACACCTCGTGTCGGCTTACATGGTAGAATTTAGTACGAGAATTGACTGCACAAGAGAAAAGGGCATTCACAGCGATAATAAAAAATAAAACTGGTTTTGGGCCGTGAGATTGAATTGTTTGTATAACAGAAACTATGGACTTCTGTAAAAAAAAAAAAAAAAAAACAGTAGCTTGACCTCTGAAAGTGACAATCATTTTCCTGCCTATCGCTGGAGATGATGTTGAAAAATAAATTCCATGTGACTTCTAAGAAGAGGAAAATACATAGGCCTATCTTCAGATTCCCTGTATAAACAGCGAGATCTGCCCTGGTATCTTGAATCTTCACATAATCTCCTACACACACAAAAACAAGAGCCATTTTATTTGATGCTAAAGACGGACGTTTCTTGTTTCAAACTCATAGTTGACTTTGCTTTGCCTAGTTTTGAGTATACAATTTTCTTCTGCACTAACATTGCACGTGTTACTATTTTGAATTTTCCCGCCGTAATTAACTTTGTCATATTTTATGACGAAAAGATAATTGCTCAGTTTCTGTAGGCTACATGCTTTGCCCAACTGTATGGATAATGTTTTTAATTTGTTCATTAATCCCTCGTTGAGAGCTAAGGGGATTCCATGGAAGATTTGGACCTTATGGACATCAAATCTTTGCATGAGTGCATAGTTATTCAAACATAACTTGGGAAAATAATTTATGAAACATGTTATGTTTTAGAACAATAGCAACATCCAAGTTCCAGCCTACATATGCTCGCCAAGCATTCCCTTGCTTCGATGAGCCCAGCTTCAAGTCTACATTCGCTATCAAGCTGGTACGCCCTACACAGGATTACATTGCTCTATCCAACATGAAACAGGTAATATGGCAAACAAATATGACAACGGTATAATATAAGATGAGAATTAGAACACATTTATTGTAAAGTGTCATTGTTTTTTCTGTATGAATGCTGCCTAACCTGATGCATTGAAAAAACCACTGCCCACTTTTTTTTTTATTTAGGTAGAAATTGAAAGTAAATATAAATTCAATAATACAATGAACATGAACTTGTAATGTCTGAACTAGTCTAGTATTGACTGAGCACTTTAATAAGTGTGTCCTATAACACCACTCAGTTTAGGAATGTTCATTGTTTCATTTATGGATAAGGTGTGATACTAGTTTACTAAACAAATTACCAATCTGGCCAAAAGATAATTTAGACTATAGTATCAATCATTTCCAAAAAGATGTTAAGTTCTTTTGTACAGATAGAATGTATAGGCCAGAGGCCTACAGTTTGAAGACAATGTGTGGAGTGTTATCTAGGTGTATACTGGAAGACTAGGGTGTATCACTGTTCAGCTTATAAATATGATTACATAGGTACAAATTTATTTTATTTATTCATGATTGTTCTTGTTATTTGTTCATAAGGAGGATGAAGTGGAAAATGAAGATGATCCCACCCTAACTACGGTTACTTTCCAAACATCTGAACGGATGGTGACATACTTGGCTTGCTTCATCGTCAGCGATTTCAAGAGCAAACCGTCACAAATGATTCCGAACCTTGATGGCACCAAACAGTTTCCGTTCACCGTATACTCCACGCCTGCTCAGATAGATAAAACTGACTTCTCTCTTCAAACTGGTGTCAAAGTAACTACGTACTACATCAAATATTTTGGTATCGATTATCCATTGCCAAAGCTGGACATGATTGCGATCCCCGACTTTGTTTCTGGAGCGATGGAACACTGGGGACTTATCACGTTCCGCGAAGTAAACTTGCTATACTCGCCAGACATCAGCTCCACTGGAAACAAGCAGCGAGTAGCTACAGTTGTTGCACACGAATTAGCACATATGTGGTTTGGAAATCTAAGTAAGTAGCCTTCTTTATTATTATACATACTACTATTATTAATATAGGCCTGGGATGGCGAACCTTTTTGGCTTGAGTGCCATTATTTACAAACTATTGAATTTACTCTGTCCAGATGTGCCAAATTCCCAAAACAGGCCCAGAAAATTTAAACGAACATTTTGCTATGGCTTTTTGAATACCTACCTAATTATTATTTTTTTATCAAAGTCAAATTTTCTATATCATCAGTTTTTTTGGGGGGGAGGGGGGGGGGGAGATTCTTAACAATAATATGGTGAACGTTCCACATCATGAAGGATTTTTGCTTTTTGGCAAAACCCCCCCGGAGTCAAAATTTTGTTACTTAAAATTCTCCAAATGCCTCGAAAATGCCTTTTGAAGTGTGGTCGATTTCATCCTGATACAATATATTAGATACGTTTCTGCATGCGAGCCAAAAAGTCTTCGCGTGCCATAAGTTCACCATCCCTGATAGGCTACACATTGGAACTACCGTACTCTTTATTTATTTATTTATTTATTTATTTATATATTTATTTATTTATTTATTTATTTATTTATTTATTTATTTATGCATTTATTTATTTATGCATTTATTTATTTATTTATTTATTTATTTATTTATTTATTTAGGCTATTTTTTTATTTATTTGGATTGTATATTTCAGAAAGGGCATAAGTTCACTGAGCATAGTTTGACCTTTTTTCAATTTAGACTTGACATAATTTTTCGTCATGATCAAATAACCAATCCGTTGTACACCTGTTATAGTGACCTTGAAATGGTGGGACGATCTTTGGCTCAACGAAGGCTTTGCGAGTTACATGGAATACAAGGGCGTCAATCATGTTTATGGTGACTGGAAGATGGTATGTTCTACCCTAATCCTTCTGATAATGTTTACTTTCATTCATTATAAAATATTATCTTATTAAATTTTAACTAGATATTAATTCATCCAAAAGAATGACCTATGTAGGCCTATATATAATTCCCCACTCTCTCTATGGAGAAGTAGATATTTTACAGTGCCTAGATCAGTGTGAAAACAGTCTTCTTCTTCTTCTTCTTCTTTCGAACACCCAGAGTTGGAACTTATGCCTCTGCCTAGTTGCCCAATAAAAGTTTTCTTGTTCTTGCTATATTTTGCCCCTCCATTAGATCCCGTTCTGCCGTCAGGGAGACACATGTCGCAAGATGTTCCGCGTCCTGGTCTTGTTCTTTGCAGAGTGGACATGTTCTTGTATCCACCATTTTTTTTTTGTGCAGATGGGCTTGAAGGTAGTCGTGGCCGGTGTCCATCCGAAAATTTGCCACGTAGGCCCTATACCCTTCTTTCTTCCTTATCAATTTTCCTTGCGTTCATTTTCTCCTTCCTTATAAGCGGTTCCTATCTTTTCCCTCGTGCAATTACTTCGTACTGTTTCTTTAACTCTAAACTGACTTGGTTATTGATTATAGATTTGATGTAAAAACATGAAATGCAAAGCAATTTGATGCTCTTGATAGCTATATAATAAAATTAACTTGTAGGTATATTTCATTTTAATCGTTTATGTTTTTAGATGGATCAGTTCCTCATAGATGATCTTCATCCAGTATTGAAGTTGGATGCGGTACTGAGTTCGCATCCTATTGTGCAGACAGTCGGTCACCCTGATGAGATTACGGAACTCTTTGATACCATTTCGTACAACAAGGTATAAATACATTCTGCAAGTGTGTGAAAAACTCACAAATCATTCAAAAAAAGAATGATCTATTCATGCGGTATGAAGTACTGGATACACGTCGTACAATGATGTGTTTTGCTCTTTTTCTTAAACCACCTACATATATACCTTCACTAGTAATAACAAATTTAAACCTAACAAAACAACAAAAAACATTCTTCAAATAAAATCTGAATGGGACATGTTATATTATGTTCTTGTGACTTCTAGTCATTCTATTATCGTACCAGTAGGGTACAAAATCTACGCACTACATATGTAGTGTGTGGATTTTGTATGTTACAGATGTTTTTGTGTACTGTACACATTGCTATGTATAAACTGAAAGCTTGTATGTATTAGTTTCTACTTGTTGGTAATGACAGGATCTGTGCTGTATCGACTGCCAATCAGAAAATATCTGATTCCAAACATTCTTATATCTTTACTAATTCCTACTCCAAAACTTATGTTGTCAGGGTGCAGCAGTAATAAGAATGCTAGAAGACATCCTTGGAGAAACAGTTTTCCAAGAGGGTATTTCTAAATTCTTAGAGGCATTCAAGTTCTCTAATGCAGTGACTCAAGACTTATGGGATGAGCTTCAGAAAGTAGCTAAAGATGACATAAATGTGACCCAGATCATGGACACATGGACACGCCAGATGGGCTACCCAGTCATCAGTATGACCCGTCAGGATGGCGTTTTGACATTGGTTCAGAAACGTTTCTTGGCAGATCCTAATGCAAATACCACAGGCAACACCTCACCTTATGGGTAAGTAAATATTACAAAGTACAAAAATTAAGATAAATGACATAATGTTCTTAATGTTTTGGTAAACAAATTAGATATTCGAGGTTTGAGACGTAGGTCTACAGGCAGACATAAAAATATGCATCATATAAAGCATGTAACTAACCAGTCTATAGTTGGTGTGTGTTTAGATGCACCACTACATGTGTGAAAGCAGTTTTTTTTTAGTGTTTTCACTGTTTTCAGAACAAATATTGATCCAAATTCCAAACATTCAAAGAAGTTATACAATTCCAATAATTTATGCTCTAAATCTAAATACAAACAATGTATAGATAGATAGGCATACTACTTTACTTCACAAGTCGAAATCACAGTATAGTTACCGTACCGGTATACTTGTTTAAACTACAATAATCGATGTGTCCCGAAAGTCCGAAACGATCTTACAGATGCTTTCGTCATATACTAGGTACTCATAGCCAATCATCAGCGATCAATATTTCAAATTGGGGCTTAGTGAGTGGTGCACCACTCGTCTAAGATGAAAGCATCTTGTAAGGTTGTTTCGCAACGACATTATAAACAGTGTTGTGCTATTCTTGCGAGAGTAGAGAATAATAAAATTGATAGATTCCAATATGTCTTCTAATCTCTATCATGTAGAACTTTGTATATCCAACAATAAATACATGGTATACTGCAGTTGAAGTAAAATAGCTGATGAGCAATCTTGTTTCCCAGGTACAAATGGGAGATCCCTATCACTTACGTCACTGACAAGGACCCCAATACTGTACATGCCGAGAGTAAGGCGTGGATGAAGACTTCAATGGCAGATTGTGAGTTTTTACTATACACAGAGTACATAGGCCTACATGAATTGTTTTACTGAGTCAATTTCGAAATGCTTATTATTGCAGCTACCGTAAGTCTGGCTAGCCAGTGCTACCTACCATTCAACGTATGATACAAATGAAATAAGTAAACCGCCAATTGTATTATTTTAATTCCATTTACAAAATCGTTCCTGAATGGTATTGGTCGGTTGTTTAACTGATTAGGTCACATTTCACTTATTTATTTATTTTATTTCACCATACGACTTGTACAGAGTACAAACTAGTAGACAGGCCCTACTATACATTAAAAATGAAATATACATACAAAATTACAAAAATTCATGCCTACATTTAGAAATAACAGTAAGTATGGGTTAGAGAAATGAAATTTAAGTTTATTTAGCAATGGGGGTGGATAGGAAGGAAACCAACAGCTTACCTTGTTGCTGAAGACCTTCGGAGTTGGTAGACACCTATAAAACATAGAAATACTAAACAATAACGTTGATACTGTTTCGGCCTGACGTGGCCTTGTTCACCCGACGAACGTGGAGAGAAGACTCTCGGGAATTTAAGTTCGTTAGTTATCAGAAAATTCTTTTAAAGTGTAGAATGTGGTAGAATGGTTTTGTTAAGAGGAAAGTTTTTAGTCTGTATTTAAAAAGTGGAAGAGATTTAGAGTTTTTTACTGATTGGAGAAGTTTGTTATAAATTTTACTACAGAGGTATATGTGGTTGGATGTGTGGGGATGAAAATGTTAGAGCTAGATCTGGTAAGATGAGAGTGATCGACATTGTTGACTGGAAAGAGGTGAGGGTTAGAGTAAACTTGTTAACAAGTCAGAAGGATAATGTTAATATTGTGCTGCCCTAGAGGCTATCAAGCTTCATACCTATTGTTTCTATGATCTCTGTTGCTAACCTGTTTGACTGAAATATTTGTATAAACGCTAGCCTATGTTTCTATTTCAGTGAAAGTAACAATTCCCTCTGAAACAAAATGGCTCAAATTCAACTTCCATCAAATAGGATATTACAGAGTGAACTATGATGAAGAGGGCTGGTCTCAACTAAGCAAGGCTCTGCTTGAAACTCCACTTGTAAGTTGTTAGTTGAGGTTATTTGAGCACGGTGTTATGTTTTGGTAACAAAACATTAGGTTGTACGTAATGTAATTAGATAATATACTATATTGCTATTTATTTACTGACTACATATAGCCTACACTTGTTAGATTTTATAATAAATATTGTCTACTATTTCTATACTACTGAAATGTTCAAGTGTTTGGGTAAGTAAAGGAGGAAAGAGATCAATAGTTATCCAAAAGTTGATGCAAGTAAGTAAGTTTATTAAATTCTTTCCAACACAAAACCCATACAGAATATACACATACATAGTAATAGTACCTATAGTACACATACACATACGCAGTACGTACATTGGTCAGTGTATGATATACTACATGTATACTGAAATGTTATGTCCATTTTTTATGATTTGGCAGTGGAATCCGTGTGTATTTCATTTGTTAGCACATGTGCAGCCTAGTTCCTTACATATCGTCTCTTGTTCCAGCCGCTGAGTGTTTCCGACCGAGCCAATCTCTTGGACGACGTCTTCAGTATCGCGGATGCAAGTCTCCTCGAATACAGTCAAGCGCTAGACATGTCCAAGTATCTCAAGAACGAACTAGACTATGTGCCCTGGGATGTAGCGTCCTCAAAGCTATTGGCTCTGAAGAGCCTGCTGATTGATTCACTTGCATATCCGAACCTCAGGGTAATTTCATCGAAAAAAATAAACTCCTTTAATTGGCTTCCGCCCTAATGACAACAGTAATGACTGAAATATTTGAAATTTTGTAGGGCTGCCCAGTGATAAAATCACATCGATATCATGGGGAAAAATATTGATATCACATCGCGATATCGAAGTTTTCAAGTGGTGTATCGATATCGGCGATATCGCGCTATCTAAACTTTTCTAGTCTGTTTTTAGGATTTCCAGACCAGCCAGAGTCCATTCATTATAAACAATATTACATAAATAAATATTTTAGCTTTGAAATCTTACTATGTGTTAGTGTTGTACTATACAAACTTAAAATATCCACACAAAACAGCGATGTTGTGATTGGTGTGATGTTACGTAAACTTTTTTTACAATTACTTATTAGGTGCAAGTTTGATATCGCGATATGTATGACCCATGAGATTAACTATGAAATATGAAATAAATATATTTAAATATGACATTTAAGATTGAACCCATGTTCAGCGTTACAGTGCACAACACATGTAATTGTTTCTGTCAACAGAAATACGTACATACGCTGGTGACCAACGCATACAATCAAGTTACGTGGACAGTGAATGACGGCGACAGTCATTTAACCCGACGCTTGCGTGCAACTGTGCTCAATCTCGCTTGTTCCATCGGCCACGCCCCCTGCTTGGAATACGTTGGAACGCTCTTCGATGCCTGGATCAAACCTGGAGGTAAATACATGGATCTTATTTTAATTTACGTTATGACATAGTGTCTGGAAATGACAACTATTTATTGGAATTACGCCTAGACATGTTTTTAATTTTTATTCTTAACAAAAATTACATGTTTATCGTATAAACAATTTACATGAAGTTTAAGAAGCCCTTAAAGTCAGGAAAACTCATTAAGGCCTAGGGTAGAATTTGGCACAGGGTGACTCTGCCAGTCGTAAGAGGCGACGAAAAGAGGTCCTCCAATGTCCCCTTTCCACCCATTAACCTCTTTAAATCTATTTTTCTCCTTGTACTGTATTAATTACTCATTCATTTGACCATTACATTGGTAGTAATAGTAGGTATAATCTCCTTGGTAGAGAGCAAGTGAATTGACAAATAAAAATAGACCTTTCCTCCAGTCTTCTCCTATGTCATAAGACTGAGTTGTCGAGTATGTTGTTAAATCACTAAATAATTCCAAAAAGGAAGACTTGTTACATGTAACATCCTTTGAGTATATTAAAGGAGTATACATAAATATTGCACTCCAAAGTAATTTTGGAGAACCACTCACTGACATTTTGCTTTACTTGTAGCATCTACCGAAAAGCCCAACCCCGACATTCGACAGCTAGTATACTACTATGGAATGTCATCTGCTGGGAACGAGGCCAACTGGGATATCATGTGGAATCTATATCTCATTGAGCAGGATGCACAAGAGAAGAGCAAACTTCTGTACGGTTTGACAGCAGCTACGGAACCTTGGCTATTGCGCAGGTGAGAGCTAGTGCACATTCATGAATGTTTCCTTTAGAATACAATACACCAATCAACTACAGCTATATAATTCAATTTCATAGGGATGTCCACGTACATGAAAAACGGGTGTTTTTTGGGTAGCAAAATTTACCCGAGGTCGGGTCGAGCTGTAAATTATGCCCGAAAAAATCGGGTCGGGTATACTATATACTTTCAAAGTTATATTTGGTCAAAATCGTGGATTTCAAGATCAAACTGCAAGCCTGGGAAGCTTAGTAGGAACGGATATTTATATAAGGAATATCTTACTTTATTATTATTTCCTGATTATACTTATTTTAATTTATTTTGCATACAATGAGTGTGGGTGAATAACAGTATTTTGCAATTTATTCTAAACATTTCTTACAGCTACAGTGTTCATTTAAAAAAGATGGTCACCATTATGCCAGAAAATCCATCGCCTTCTTGGCAGAAATACAGCAGGAAGTTCAAATTTTCAAATACTTCGATAATTTGAATTTGTTGCAGTAGATTTCGTATTCAAATTTCGTGGATTCGTAAACCATAACATTTTATGTAACCTATTTTGTCTAAACGATAAATTGGTATTAATTTTTAGTTGTTTACACTACCCGACCCAACCCGAGCCTGAGCCCGAGGGTACTTGAAATACCCGACCCGAGCCCGACTCAAGTTCAAAAATCACTACCCGCACATAACTAAATATGAATCCCATATAAACTTCTAAATGATTATATGTTTGTACTCCATTGAACAACCCTCCAAGAATACCATGTAGATCAACTCGCAAGTTGAAATTCCAACTCGTGTGGGTAGGGACAATGTCTGGGGCAAAGCCCCTGCCACGGAAGGCCTTTCATCAAACGCAAAAAATGTTCATTGTTTTTTTATTTGTGGTTTAGGAACGACTATAAAAATGCATTTAAACATGTTTTCTAGTCCGGTCTGGCTGTTGTTGAGGTATCTGCTGTTGTCAATCGGCAGCATTTTACTAGGATTACTTTACTATTAATTATTTGTGGGTCAGGAGGGAAATGGTGCTTCAGAAATAAGGAAGGTTGACTCGCACCCTAACAAAAGTCACTCGCAGCTTGCGAGCTGGCAAGTAGAATTTTGGAGGGTTGCCATTCAGCATTATCATATACATTTGCTGGTTTAATAAATGACATTTGATGATTACTTTGTCTGTCCATAGATTCATCCAATTAGCTAAGAATGAACAGTACATTCGATCCCAAGATTATTACTCGGTGTTGCAAAATATTGCTCAAAATCCAATTGGGACACCCATTGTTTGGGACTTTGTGCGGTGAGTATTTTATCTTTAAATTCCTTTACTTTTTGTTTTTTTTATTTAGAAATGATGTATCTGTACTCGGTAGTGAGTTAAAGCATCTATCGTCTAATGCTTTAGCTCAGACTTACGCTGATTATCTCCACTGCCTTGAAAAGTGTTATCCAATATTGCTACATATTCGTGCTTTGCTCATTTACGTATTTAGTATATTAATTTATAAATTGGATTTAAGTCAGAATATAATATACTTAGTGCAGAATAGCAATGTAATACCTAGTATGAAAAGTGCACACAAAGACATTATTTGTCGGTCCCTTTAATTTCTATATCGGCATGTGTACATAGAAAATTTGAATTTGTTTGTTTATTTATTTATAAGGAATATTTCAAATGTCGATTACAAGTTGGAACTATTTTTTCTTTCAGCTCGGAATGGGAGTACCTAGTGGATAGGTTCACACTGAATGACCGCTATCTCGGACGGATGGTAGCAAGCATAACATCATCGTTTTCATCCAAGTTTAAACTGCAAGAGGTAAGGAGCTACGTTTAACAAAACTAAAAGACTAGAGACGTAGACTAGATCTACAAAATATCCGCCATGTTTTCCTATTCTGCAATTTATATTTATTCATTTTATTTACAAGCCTTTCGATGTACCATACACTCACGCATGTAAACCTAATAGGCAAAAATTGAAAGTTGTAAAGGCCTATTCCTAATCTAAATATCTAAATATTTTAAAACTCACCTAATGCAATGCCAATACGAATACTTTATGTATTCTGGTTTCTGTGTGCTCGTTTTATATATGTGCTGTGTCAATGTCTTTGAGATACAATACGAATACATATTCATTTTTTCCACCTGATAATAATGTGTATGACTATGACTGTGGGTATCAAAATCAAATATGGTCATCATGTCTTATCAATTATCGTTATCAATCGATGATGTCAGTAAAAACATTTCTGGAAGCAGTAAGATAACAGTAAAAGATCAAAGCAGACAAAAATTGACATGACGCAAATTTATAGTGTGTAAGAAATTGTGGCACAAGTTTTAAATGCAGCATTATTAAGTAAAGATGTAAAGTTCATAAATTAAGTGATAAGTCCTACAATAAACAACTTGTTTCTTCTATTTCTAGATGGAATCATTCTTTGCCCAGTACCCAGAGGCTGGAGCTGGTACAACAGCACGGAAACAAGCCCTCGAAACGGTGAACAACAGGATAAAATGGCTCGAAAGAAATGAGAAGAATGTCCGAGAATGGCTAGAAGCTCAAGGGTGATTCAAGTAGTTACTAAAACACTTATTACAATCAGTGGCAAAGTGTCCTACCGTGTATAAAAATGTTGCACATAAATAATGTTAGAATGTTCAATAAATTAAATATTTGAGTTTGTATTGGGATAAGAAAATAATGTATCTTAATTATTTGCGGGAAAAAGACTTAAGTTGACATCAGCAGTGCTGGACTAATGCTATCATGATGGCATAAGTCACTCATGTGTTAACATGTCAGGTGATGGAGATTAAAAAGGTCAGTGTGTGCATCTCTCTCCTGACAGCATTATACAATTCATGTGTGCACACTGCACAGTGTATTTTGTTTCCCACCAATGAAATAAATATGAGGGAATAGGGTCGCCTTAACAGCGTCGACTGCAACGTCAATCTTCTTGTGTGTTAGTATTCTCAGAACACTTTTCAACGTGACTATCGAAGCAATTTTGAAAGAACAGTTTACATTAATCCATTCGACATACTTCGACTGGAACGTCGACATTTGTTAGGAGGTTCCCCAGTAGCTGTCAACTTTATTTTAACATGAGTATTCTGTTAAGTCCACACGAGAGGGTCAGCCAACGTTGTCCTAGTCCACAATGATCTGACGTCTCCCAGGATTACGTACGATATCCCACATAATTAAATCAAATCTAGGTGAGAAAACATTATTTACAATAACAACTCTTCTGCACTCACTTTTTTATCCAATGTGGTTACTTACTGCTCATTATTTCTCATTAACAGATGTTGCCCATTGATTCATTAATCAGACTGTGAGCCAAAAAATAATAGGGTGAGTGCAGGAGTGGTTCGAATAATGGTGTGTTCACAAGCTCGTACGCTGCCATAAGAAAGAAATACACAGCACAAGACGTAAGAGGAAATAGAAATGAATTCTATTCGAAAATAAGGGGAGTCGCGGTAGGCATTACCTACCTGATTGGCCAACAACTTCACACGATATGCCGGCATGTGGGCACTTGTGAACCCACCATAAGAAATGTTCTATTCGACCCTTGATTTACTGATTTTTGCACAAGTACGTACATACTTCTTTTGTTTATGGTTTATTTAAGATCCAGAAAGAGAATTATATCAAAACCCCTTGGAGAATGCACAACTTAGGCCTATATGGTTAGATTTAAAGTGAACTCATTGAAGACAGCAGAAACTTCATTTAGACGTTAAATTAAATCAAATTATTACAAGAGAAATGTTTCAGAAAACGTTGTTCGTTTTGTAAATAAATACCGACGTGTTACAAGATAAATATTTTTTAACGGAGTAAATAATGATAGTAAAACTTACCCATGAAAAACTTGGTTAGCAATGAATGAATGTCCGTGTCCGGCTCAGATGCATCCACCCCAAAAAACAGCGGCATGTGTTGCTTTCTCATTTGCCTGGATCAAGTCGTCTTGGCCGCAGCAACCCCCCATCACCAGACACACCAAAAGGTGAGAGGGGTCTTGTCTGGCTCCACACTCGCAGTCGACAGGGGGCTATTCCTGAAAGTGGTCTGAAAGTTGTCGTGGTGACAACACACTTGAAGTGATATACGTGGTTATCACTTGCTATTGGCCGATTGCTGTGGCAAACTTTGGAATAGTAAGTGATACCACTCAAAGTGAGTTTTGTCACCTTGACAACATTCAGGAATAGCCCCCCAGTTGCCAGTTGGGGGCTTCTCCTGCTTTCCTTGATAAAAGCTAAAAAGTAGAAATTGTTAATGTGGACACTGGATGTCTAAAACAGTTATATATTTCACCTTGAAGGCTATGCAGTCATGGTTTCAGGTTTCTACTGTATCCATACAGGTTTTTAACTTTGAAATTGAATCCTTGACCACCATTCCCAAAATACATTCTAACAATTAGTATTGTGGTAAAAAAGTACGTACTATAGTTAGTCTATGAGATGTATTTTCAGTTCATTATCTTTTTATTTATTCATTTTATTACGTGTAAATGATGTTTATTTTTTTTCATCTACCGGTATGGCGAGCGCATTAGTACAAAATACCATTCATCTATAAATACAAATCGTAAACAAAATACCAACCAAACGGCCACCAGCAAGGGAACTATTGGGTTCTCATCACATTTCGTAATTATTTAAAGGAGAAAAAGGTTATATAGGTAGGCCAGGAAAAACATGGTACATTAGAACTTAGAAGATATTACAACACTGATTTTATTTGTTTCGCTTTTGAACTATTTGTAATTACAGTACGTAGAAAAAATAGATAAATTGTACAATGTTGGTACTTGGTAGAATGTTTCCTATAATATTTTTAAGAATTACAGTGGTAGCTTGTAAGATTTACAGAATTCTACTAAATGCACGCCCCTGTAGCTAAGTGACATTTGGAATTAGTATGCAATAAAAGTAACCAAAAAGTGGCTTAACAGTTGATAGTACTAAGTCTAACAGGAAGAAAATGCTCAACTGTCAATACTGGTAATTGACAGTTAATGCATGATTGATACTGTGCATGCCATAAATATTCTATTCTTGCTTAATGATTTGGCACAATCATTCAAACAATTAACAATTACCAATACAGTAATAAGTAGCAACACGTTTTAATTATTAGTACGAAACAAAAGGAAACAAGTCATTAGATGCTACTAGTCCAGCAATATTTATTTGCCACACTTACAGGTACATAGGTAATATCACTCGGACATAAATTAAAAATTAGTTTTTGTTGTTGAGCAATTCCATTTCATGGCAGTCTCTTAACACTGCAACGGCCAGTGAGAAAAACTACAGAAGTTGCTTTTTGACACCAATGTGTACCAAAATGGCCAAACCTCTTTATGGTGCTCGAGTTTGCATAACTCTTAATTTGCGCTACATACAAGACTTTTTCTATGTATAGAGTTACTTGTGCATATGGGCATCCACCACTGCCTGCATTGGCAACAGGTGGCTTCCGAGTTAAGTTTACATCTTTTTATTGACAAGAGGTGTAATGCTACATAGGGATGCAGACGACAATCATATATGTATTAATCAATATGGATACAATAACAATATGCATGTCATATTGCAGTAATCGGAATTCTACTAAATCCACCTGACATATTTTAAAGATTAAATCGTAATTACAATCTGGCAAGAATGTTTAGCGTGCGATAACAAATCATATGGTTGGCAGCAGGCAATGAATTAACATTTCAAAGTCAACACCCATCAATTAATAACATTTACTCACTGTTCTACACACATTCACATGTAATGCTACAAATGCAATGTATACTTTTAAGTACTAAACAACGTACACATTATACATGTATATTCTTCCTACATTAAGATAAACACCTTTTAAATTGTGTAACTACTAGTTGATCCTGAAATATGATTCCTGAATACATGAACATGTAATTATTAATATTACGTATTATTAGATTTTTTATTGGCAGGGTCACAGGTTTCATTTTTAATCATGTGAGGATAAACTATGTTTTTTCCTTTGTGTTTCACTAAAATAAAAATGTTTCAAGTTTAATGTGGGGAGATCGAAAGGTATGGGATTTTTCGCATCGCCATCACACTGGGAAGTTGAAAGCTTAAAAAGTAAAAACTAAGATGTAAAACGTTCTTCTCGAAATTAAGACTGCTTGATTGTGAAAAGTAGAAACTGGAAAGTAAAGAGTCCTTGAACAGTTGATGTTGAATACGTAGTCTACATTGAGATGCCATGGAGTTTCAACTTTGATATAGCAAGTACAAGTACTTTTCCCTTCACTCTCTGCTTTTCTACTTCTCCATGGAAGGGTTTCTTTAGGAATATTTCATTCTTAGGCATTTAACAACTGCTAAAGCTAAAAACTCTTCAGAATTTCAGATACTGTGCAGTAAACAAAACAAAATTCACATTAATACTTTCTTAGGCCCGATATTATGGCTGAATGCTGAATGTTTCATATTTGACATGTATCGATCTTTGATTGGTTATCACTTATCGCTCACTTGTCGATGGTGTTTGGAGCCTACAGAGTTGGTTTAGTCACTCTAAATTGAAGTCCCCCGCTGAAAATCAGTCTTGTTACTGTACTGAGTGGGTAGACTCTAAATGTGAATTTATTTTATTTATTTATTTATTTAATATTTAGCCTGCTGCATTCTTGTTCTTTCTATGGTAATTGAGAATGCTTCACATTAGTGGTTGCCATGGAGAAAACAAGTTAGTGACAGCTAAGTATTTCGCAGTCAGCCGGAGTAGTCATTATCCATCGCCGTTTGCTGCTTCAGAGTCAGCTTGAGTTTTGCAACCAAATTTTTCAAACTTCCACAATCGTATCATTCCCAGCTTTCTCCACTGGCCTGTGAGACTCTTGCTTTGGTCTCCGTCCTTCTCTTCCTAGGCCTCCCCTTATTCTTCCTTCTATTCCCCCTTAACACACAGGCTCTACTCCTAGTCAGAATACCAGGCCAGCTTTCTTACTTCGTTTTTACAGTTTGAATTTACACAAAATAAAAATAACATACCATATTTGTGTGTGCACTGTGTATCTTGTAGTTCCCACATTCAAACTTTAATGAAAATCAACCCAGATTCAAGTCGTTCAAATCGACAACCAGCTGCTTTGGTGGTCGACTTTGGCTTGTGGCACGAGCAACTTCGATGGACCTACCGTCGTCGCCAAGTAGGTTAAGGTCATCGAGTGGGCCCGGGTACATGTCCAAGGTCTCTGATGCACATTTCTTTCTTTGCGGCAATAGAAGATCTTCAGAAGAGTCTTTAGAGGGAGTCAAATCAAAGGCATTGAGCTCATTTAATGAAAGCATTTCTCCAGTGCTACAAATACATTTACGTGCAATGTCCACTTCCGCCTCGGCCCTACTCAACGCTTCTAAGAAAGCCCAACCGTCCTCTTCAAGCTCTGATTTCCCTTGGATCGTGCTCGAATTCAAGAAGCTCAACATTTTATCGAGATCTTTCATTAAAACAAAACGCTTCAGATTCTTTGCTTCCGACGGAAGATCTTTCTCGGTGCAGTAAGGAAGGATGACGGTGAAGAACTTCAGTTTTGACTGGCGGTCGCCAAGTTTCTCTTTGAGATTTCGTAACCCCAGCACGTCTACGTTTCTATAAATGCTCTCGTGATTGTTGCACTGGTGGTAGGGAGAAGTCAGGACCATCACAAAGTCTGAACGTTGAAATGCATCGTTGCACCAGGCAAATGGATCCTAGAAGCAATCACCGGTATTAGTATGTATTTCAAAATACTAGACATCTAGATAAGACGTCTTATTCTATTAGCCGTTGTAAAACAGGACGAGAATTATTTACAAGTAGGAATATAAAAAGTAATTGAAGTGTGTATTCATTCTTTTAAATGCTGTAAAGAATTGTTTTATTTAAAATATTAGTCTTGATTTTGACATAAAAGTATCAGCTTAATGATATTAACAACTTATAATTTCAAATATATCCAGAAATATTGGTAAATAAATAAATAATAATTTACGAGTAAAAATAAACGACATTGTAATAAAAAGAGATCTCCATTTCGACTTAATATAATTCTGCTTGTTCTACAATAGGGGTGTGTGTACCATATAAAAGACAGATGCCGTACGAATGATCTTTTAGCTGTTCATTGTGTAGGGGTGTGCGAACCCTCATTTTTTTTTCGAACCAAACTTCGAACCGAACCTTCATATCAGACCGAACTTTGAACTCCGAACTTCGAACTTTCTTTAAAGTTTCTAAAGTTGTGGTTAAAACTACTGTAGTGTAAATGGGAGACGAAATATGATCATGCTAATAAATTGGTTTTACTTGTTGATGGTGCTGATTCCATTTTTCTAAAATATTTATAACTTAAATGTGACTGAAAAACATTATTTACGAGCCCGGAACACATTAAAGAGTTAAAATCAAGTTTAGGCAGGCTCAAACAGAACACTTTCAGGATATAGAGGGAAAATGGGGCCCGAAAAGGCACTGCCTTTGTTCTGTTACTTACAACAGGTTGTGAATTGCAATTTAGAAGGTATTGCCTAGCCCAACAGTGGGGGCATTTGATAATGCAATTCTGTTCTCTCCGAACGCTCTGCCGAGCCTCTGGAGTGTTTGATAATGTAATCTGAGCGCTCTCAGTTCTGTTTGATATCTCGGAGAGCTTCGCGCGGAGAGCGCTCTAATCGCACGGTGGAAATCGAGCGAACGACAGAGTCCTCTCTGTTCAAGGAACGAAATTAAAATAATGAATCTTAAAAATGGCTGCGCTGTCAGAAGACCAAGTGCTTTACGGATGCCCAATGTGTGCCTACACTTCCGCAATTGAGGAGGAAGTGATACATCACTTTGAGTTCGAGCACAACGAAGCTCCTCGTACGTTTGAGCTTGTGTGCAAATTAATATCACTTTTGTTGGGCTGGGTCACATGGAGCATGTATAGCCCTAGGCTAGGCCTAGCCCTAGCGCCTAGTAATGTTTATCGTACGCGTGCAATCATTTCTTCTTCCATATTGTTGTTGCAGCCTTGTTGGTTGTGTTACTTTTAAAAATGCCGCGTAGCTACTTTAAATCGCGTTTTATAAAGCCAGCTTTCGGAGCGTTGTCTGTTCTCTCTAGTCACGTGACCGCGCGGACTCTGTCTCTCTGCGGGATTTCATTATCAAACGCGCCCAGTTTGAATTTAGGCGGGAAGGCGGCAAATTCAAATAGTTCGTTTTCGAACATGGTTTTAATTTTTCGAACTAACTCGAACTTTTAAAGTTGGTTCGTTTTCGAACGGGTTCGCACACCCCTATCATTGTGTCATACAACAAAAAATGTACAAAGAAAATAATAAAAGTGACAACATAATGTTTATGGCTAAAGTACATTAAATCGTTAAATGTAATATAAACAAACCTGTGTTTTGGTTTTGGGAATTTCCAAGACATCAAGTAGAGCATTAACATTACACGAGTTTTGAAGAAACTTGGCAAATTCCACTGCGCAACGTATGTGAGTGTCGGTTGTGGGTGCGTAGATGATGAGCACAGTAGGCAGGTCTCCTACAGAGAAGAAAGAAAGTAACATAATTAAAATATATTCTGATCTATTCAAAAGAAAGGCTTGATGCTTAAACTCGGCTGTCGAAACTAGACCAATATAAATTGATGAATTGTTCAATTTCAATTTCAATTTTCAAACTACTACTGCCTAGTAGACTAAGTTAGACTAGACACAAGAGTATTAACATTTGTTTACATATTTCCTTTGAACCAAAGTGGGATTTTTGGGGGTATTTCCAGTTTGCAAATTAAAGAGGGTTCCTGTGCCAACAGCAATGTAGTTGAGGAGATAATATTACTATAAGCTAGTGTTTAAACAGTCATAAGTCATAACAAAAAAAGCAAATTACAGTATTATAGTTGTTCTATAGCCAGAGACAGATATGAGCAAGGACATGTCCTTGTTTTCGTGGTTTTCAGTGACTGCGCAACTCAAAAAGTAAATAAGCAAACATTTTACCTAACCTAACCTACATCAAAAAATGTGTTTATAAAAATGTGTTTACACTACAGTTCTAAGTAAGGCCTTACCATGTTTGAGCTTAAGACTCCATCTCCAGAGGAAATACACCAATACAAAAATAGATAGGAGAGCTCCACCACATCCAACAATGCCAATCATCAGGCGAAGATGGATATCCTCTGTAAACACAAATACAACTTCATTGTTTTGAATATAGGATTATTATTACCTGGTATGTGTGTGTAAAAGTTACCATAATCCAGCAAAATCCAGCTTATGGATAATTTACATGGAGATTTGGGCAAGTGTAATAAAAGTTTGCCATGACTGGGGGCAAATGCAATGGGTCTAACTCAAATCCAATGCATAAAAAAACTGATTTTGGACACCCCTATATCATGGGTGAAGGAGCATTTTAAGTAAGTTGCCTTTTTGACAAAACTTAATTGTTTATTAAATTATGAAATCGTGAATCCTATTGGCACAGCTTGGATTGCCACTAGTACTAAATTAACCAACAGAAATTCTGTAAAACAAGAAATTACAATTTACACCACGTTTGAACAAAAACCTAAGGAATAGCAAACAGGAATGGCAAACCGTGTATCTTTTCAGCAACATATATATTCAGTTGTTGCAAGTAGTCAGAATATGAATGCTGAAACCGGCGGAAACCGCGTATGTTATTTAAATAAAATGGTATTTTTAATTTATAAATGATATATACTTACTGTTAATCAAAATCACAACTTCTGTGGATGTAACAAGCATTGAACAATATTAGATTGATATTACTGTATTAGGATCATTCTCTAAATCTTAAACTTAAGTCATTTTATCTGAAAGCGCCTTTTCGTGTTTTCTCTCCTGAATAATTCTTAAAACATTACTTACAGGGTAATGCCCCTTTATCGATGATATATTGTCTATATTCTATTATTACAATTGACATTCATGTACCTACAGAAAACTCATTATCAATCAAGATAAGGAAAGTCTCAAGTTCTACTTCAAAACACCTTTGTTTACAATTAAATTTGGAAACAATATCTAGGAAATTTATTGGCATAGGGTATATTAATTTTTTCGTAAACTAGTACAAAATAACAGCGGGCAAAAATATTTACATTTATAGGTAGGGTTATGGTACCGAAAACTTGCAAGATACCCTCTTCTTCTAAACACCATCTCATAAACAAAAGATACATTAAAGCAATATAGAAAACACTATAAACCTTCTCACTTCTTTCTCGCTCACTAATAATAATGTTCCGTAACGTGAACGTAAAAAAACGCAATGTTGAGGGTAGCCTAGAGGTTACTTTTCACAAGTCTCTTTTTATGGATATCTTCAAAATGAAAGAAGCTACTGGAACAGCATATAGAGCAAGAGAATCATATATTACAAATACAAACCCACCTGGTACAGAATATCTTGGCGTTCTGGAAATTAAGCAGCCTTCATTATACAACTTGCAGTCTTCGTGCTCGATCTGAGCTGTGAAATAATAATCACCACCTTCGTATCCAGTGTCGTACGCAAATGTCAACTCGTCATGATCGGCATGCGTCAAGCCAAGTTTGAACGACCTGTGACCGGAAATCGTTTTGTTGTGGTGAAGGATGACAGTGTACTGTGTGATGCCTTCTGAACTGATATTGAGGAAAGGCTCTTGAGGTACTTGTAGACGAAGTTTGAGTATGGGCCATTCAGATAAATCCATATACGTAAAAAGCCTAGACTTATTTAAATATCTTCTCTCGGGATTAATGTCGGTGCTATTGGGCACAAAAAACAGGAATTTCCCCGTGGCAGCTTTGCCTATTTCATTTTCATTGCTAGCAGTGTATTCAAAAATATATGCCACTGACTCGTACTCTTGGTGTGACCATAAGCAGTCATAAAAGAGTTTATTTTCCGCAGGAACAGGTTGATCAGACGATATAACAAAATGGCGGCACATGTTTACCTGCCTGCCACCATACTCTTTGAACCTCATTAACACATCTGAAACAAGATACAAAAGAAATATAGTACCCTAGCATTACAATTTCACACAGCCTATTAGGAGCAAATGTGTTTGAAGGCAGGGGATCGAACCGGTTCGAACCGAAAACCGAAAAAAACCGTTATTTTTCCCGAACCGAAAACCATCATGAAAAAGTGGTCAAACCGTAAACCGAAACGAAAACCGATATTTTGGTTTTCGGTTATCGGTTTTTTTCGGTTCTTTTCGGGACGAGCCTCCGTATATCAAAATCTCAAAAAATTGCAATAAATATAAAATTATAAAAGAAAAAATGCAGAGGGAAAATTTTTTTTTGGAAGTTCTGCGATTTGTTCCACTGGGATTTGGGAGGTGAAAGGTTGGTGATGACAATACTCGATGGATGGCTGAGTTCCTTTTATATTTGCAATAATAGGAACGGAAAGTATAAATAATGGTAACGCCTGTCACAAGTACAACTCACAAGTCCCAACCTTCGGCACTATGACAGTTGGTTGACATATTGTTAACAATTGGAAGATGTGTTCGGCGAAGATCACAAACGCACCGAAAGAAGATTTTGGTTTCAACTTTCCTGCAACTTATAAATCAAGAACCTTGGAGACGAATATGCCTACATAAATATTATGTTAGTCTTGCCCGTTGACACTAATCTGATAACAGGGTTAAGACGAGACTCCGCTGTCGGAACACGTGCAAACCCCACCCTCAAACGTAAAGCAAACTTTTGTGGCAAATGACCAGGCACTGTTACTTTTATGTCAGTCGCGTTTCAGCTTCCGTTTCGTAGATATGGGTAGGAAAAAAGAATATGTGTTCCGTAACTTTTTAATTTAACGCAACCACAAATGAGTCGTCGTGCCAGATACAAGACTGCAACGTGATCATGAAGGTAAGAGATTCGATAACACAGTATTACAACAACAAAATAGTGATTTTTATTGCTATTTCCTCACTTTGAAAATGTCGAATACGTACATTGTTCAACCGGTTCGAACCGAACCGTTATTTTTTATTTGCTCGAACCGAACCGAAAACGGAACCGAAATGATTCTCCCGAACCAAAAAAAACCGAAATTAAAATATTTTCGGTTCGATCCCCTGTTTGAAGGTTTATCTATAAGAAAGTAAACATTAAATTGATGCCATCGAGTATGCGGTTAGCTATTTGCTTCCTAGTTGACTCCTTGTGTAGTCAAACCCATTTCTAAGGAATTGATTCTTTTTTTTAAATGTATTGCTGCTTCAGACATGGACGGTATATTTGAAGTTGGAATAAGAACAACGCCAAGCTGCTCGTAGTGTTGTCCGGTAGCGGGCCATAACATACATAGGCTAAGCAGAGCATATGCGTGGGCTCGGGCTTGTATAACTCCTTCCCTCCCTATCTTTGTCAAGGACCTACTTGTACTGCCGATCAAGAAGTCGATTCCTACTTGATTACCACAGCCTCGGAGGCCACTCCAAAATTTACCTCTCGAACTCATCAATAATAAACATCATCTCAATAGTCTATTCTACACTCTTAAAACAAATAGGCCTACATGAAAACTTACTTGTCCACAGAATATTTGAAAATGTAACATTAAATGCTGTTTGTTTCCAGGCATTCTTATCCACATAGAAGTAGGTCTTCAGTGATACTACGCCAAAGATATCGGGTGTAGTACCACTATCATGATCAAATTTTACTGCATCACACTCTGAAAAATAAAATAACAAATGGTTAGTTAATCACATTAACTTTCACGTAGGCCTACAGTACATTTTAAGTAGGTCCGGCGGCATGCTGCCGGTAGTTTGCCGGACATGTCAGATGGCGATTGATTGCCTGCTGTGCAATAGTACGTGATACAACCTTGTGGCAAATGTTTAACTGGTGACAGTATTGATGAATAGTTAAATAAATTTACTGCAGTCATTATCTAGTAAATGTAACTAGGCCCAAATCTCAATTGATTTCAACACGAAAAACAATTTCGTATGACATAGGGCCCTGAATGTGTGTAAAACTAAAAGAAGGCTTGTTGGAAGCTTGCAACACTCATTGGATTGTGGGCAGGGTAAAATTCAAATACAACCCGAACCGCAGGCTAGCCCAAGCACGTATCGACATCTAGCGGAGGCTCTATAAAGCCACTTACGTTTACCTCACCAGAGCAATCTGTCAGTCCGCAAACCAAACCCAATCAGCAGCAGGTTACTCTGGTGCATTCGGTAACTATGCCAGAGTAACCCGGTTTTCTGACCCGATCACCAAAAAAGTGACCTGCCTCGGGAGCAGGGTAAGTTAGGTTTGGGCAAAAAATACAAAATGTTATGATTTTGATGGTGGTGTTAAAGTGGCTGTGGATGATGCATGTAAATATTTGGGTGCAAAATCGTGTTTTTGAGTAGGCTATTAATGAATTGCACGCAGAAAGTAAGTACATCACGCATTACAAAAAATTCAAAACAATTTGAAGGCTAGGTTTAGCTATGCAAGAGCATAGCTAAACCTAACGATCCATTTGCGTCATCCATTTGCAAAGCAACCCTACTCCGAAACGCTTTCGTTTACTCGGGTTGAAAACTCTGACCCGGTGAAGTAGTCACGTGACATTACTGATCGGACGGGTTACTCTGGCGAGGTAAACGAAAGCGGCTTAAGTCAACTTGTACCTAACCTAGGCCCTAGGCCTAGGGCCTACCCTGGTCCCTGGGCCTCCTGGACCCAGACCCTAGGCTGCACCCTAGGCTGCTGTGTAGGGCCAAACATCTGCAGCAAGTGTATGGTGGCTAAAGAACTAGGCCTAGGTAGGCTAGCCCTAGCTCCAACCTCGAGGCTAGGTATTAATAGGCCTAGGGCCTAGCCTTTGTAAGGGCATCCGCATAGAACTGGACTCCCTAAACTAGGCCTAGCCTAGGCCTTACATTACTTCTAAGCCTAGCTAGATATCTAGTTATCCTTACCTACGCTGTTGCTACTTAAATACGGTGCGTTTAATGGCAGCAAAAGGGAGCATGCTGATTTTTTACCAGATGTGCCCCAAAGTTGATGAGCACATGAGATGGATGTCAAGAAAGTTGTATCTGTACAAAGCCCACACTCTGGCAATTCTGCTCCCAAAACAATAAAAACACTACAAAATAAAAATAGGCTTCGGTACACCGCACTAAATAGGCCTAAATCCATTCCGTTCGCTGGGAGATCGGGTTAGGTCTGGGCCTAGGTATAAAATGCGTAGACTAGGCCTAAGCCCGCACCGTCGAGCACATTTGTCAGGTCAGCTAGGTCTTAGTCTGAACTGACTGTAAAATTGGTCAATTTCCTTATTTCCTGGCGATTACTTTGTTTACGAGGAAAACCCAAACCCACAACACATTTCCCTGTCAAAACAGTACGTACGTACGTCACAACACGACCTTGAGAACTAGTTCCGCAGTTTACTACAGTGTCCACGGGAGGCAGCACCGCAGCACTCCCTCGTTTGCATGGTGACCACCGATACGAAAAACATTACTTCGCAAACGGTAGCAAATCAATCGCTTCTCGAAACCGTTTAGTGCTTTTATCAAAGGAAATAACGTGTATTATTGATAATTTTCATGCATAAAAACGTTTAAAACAAGAGCGAGAATTAAAAGAATGGCTTTCGAAAAATAAGTATTACAAATGTTGGTAGCGGTAACGCGGTAAATTTGAACGCCAAAGAGACAACAAAAATGTAGAGAAAATTTTCAGATCGTAGTCGAGTTGGCACTTAAATAATTTTTACTCCATAGCTAATATGATGAAATATCACGGAAATTTCATTTCCCAAATAAATAATTATTGAGACATATTATGTCAAGGGGTGAGCCGTGAGTACCGTAAATCACCCAGTTCGTCTGCTGGCGTCCCGTAAAATTATCGGGTCCGCCACGCCTGAAGCCACACGAATTATAATCTCTGCTGAGACTATGCACTTTCGTGCTGGTATAAGAAACAAACCAAATGACATGAAAACAGTTATTGTTGTTTACGTTCTTGCTAAGAAAAAGGTGGTCCTAGACTACAAACATGGTATAAAGACGCGTCGGAACCAGAATCAATGTCGGAACTATCTATGCTTTTCCTGGAGGGGGGAGGGGGGAATGAGACAAACTCTATAATTGGGACTATCCCTACATGAAGACTGGGTCTGGGACAGTTCACCCCAGCTACCACAGGCAAAGTAGTGCACGGAACATCGGGGTGGAAGGGGGGTGAGGCCTCAGGGGGAGAATATATTCTTGCCCCCCCCCCCCCCCCCGTTCCGACGCCACTGCTATTTGTGTATATTATCTATCTACTGGCAGTGTCTTGTCTGTGTCAAACCATAAACCTCAAATAACTATTTATATTATAAGTGGTAGAACTGGTAGAAATTGGGACCTGAGCGCTGGCTCGACCTGTTGTATAGCTGTGAAACTATTCGCCTGTGGAAAATAAGATCGGTAAAATAGTATAACTACTAATTCTTTAATGATCTTTCTTGGAAACTCATTCGTGTGGTTGATTTGGACGGTTGACCAGCGCAGCATGTTTCTATTTTAAAAACTATTTCATACTTATCATATACAGCACTATTTTGCACCTCACTATATCACAGTATAAGGAAGGAGCACTATATTGCCACATTATTAGGATAACTGTCAACCGCTACACAAAACAAAGTTTTAATACAACAAAACCAAAGCTAATCTATAGTGGTAACCAGCAAAACTTATCTTTTCCGCTCTTGGGGGCCATGTACTATTTTGTAATTTGTATTGTATTATTTCTATATTTTTTACTATTTACAACCTATTGAGATGTTACATTTTCAAAATTACTTTTTAAATATAATGATTTAGAAAGTATAAAAATAAAAAACCGCAGAAAGTTGTTACAAAATAGTAATACTAAACACGATTATCGCACTAATAACATACAAAAAAATTGTTTCATAGATCATACAAGGCGGTCTTCCGCTTAGCAGAGTTCAGTCAGTCATGCGCCCTCTGTGTTTTGAGGTTTTGACTTTTCAGGTATCCAATACAATACACACACGGCATTACCAAATCGCGTTGGTAATTTATTTTCTGTGATGCTATTCAACTCTGTTTCTTTGGTCAGTGGGACTGTGTGAGTCCGGTCCATATCCGGACCACGGCGCCTTCCAGACTGGACCTCCAAAGAAGTTGTTGGTATTTCACTGAGCTGAAAACGAACAGTGTTTCAAAAGATAACGCGGTCGTATGTAGGGCCTACAACCATTGACTGAATGTGAAGCAAAATATCTGTCTATGAAAGGATAAAAGATTGAATTCTTCTTGAAGAGGAGGGCTAGCAACCCCCCCCCCCCCCCCCCCCCCACCCACCCCCTTCCTTCCGAACCACTATCACATAAAATATTTCCTATTTTCATAAAGTGTGGGCCACCTGTTTTTTTCGAGTTCGATGTCATATTGCCATGACCGCCCCCTCTCCCCCCCCTCATACGTTGTAGTCCTACATTGTTCAAGTACAGAGCTTGTTTACTACGGGAAGGGGGGGGGGGCGACCCTTTGACCTTAGGAGAGCCCTGTACAGTATGATGTGTAGCGGCCCCAATCGAGGACTATCCGCTGGCCCTAATAAGTCAAACAACCCACCCACCTACACAAAACACTGGACTGGTCCAATCAAATCAACATAATCTTGTCTCGAAGTCATTCCCCGAAACTAAAACGTTACTTTTGATTAATTAAAACTCACGGTCTGACCCTCGCTCCGAGAGGCGACATCGAACCACATACGGCCCGATTTATGAAGATTAGTTTCCTTTGAAATGCAATGAGGCAAGCACGGTCGGTCTGAGTGTGTGTGAAGCGTGAGAACGCGTTGTAGCACCTGTCAGCCGTGCCGTGGGCTCGACATGGCGCCAGACTCCCCTCTCCCCCCTCGCCGCGCCCCCCTCCATGACCCACAACACCTGTCTGCACACCCACATCACACTTCCCTCTCACGCTAGCTGTGGCGTAACCAAGTCAACCGGATGAATTATTAATTTTAACCTTACAACACAGGTTCAAGAGAGGGATGGACCGGGACTTATAACAGATTTAACATTTCACGGTCATAATTTAGAGCATTATGTGTAATATTATGCGGTTTACACGCCTTGAAATTCAAAATTGTTAATGTCACTTGATATACTTGAACCCGAAACAACGTTAGAATCTTTGGTTAGCCCCAATCTGAAATACCGATCCTTGATTGGCTACGAACCACTCGTCTATGACGAACACATTGGTGATGTTGTTTCGGGCAGTGGCGTATCCAGGAATTGGGAAAGGGGGGGGTTTTCAACCAATATTATTGAGAGTGGAGCCGAAACATAATTGGGGTTCCGGGGGGCTTGCCCCCCGAAAACATTTTCGTCGAGGTCATTTTAGTGCAAATCTGTGCGTTTTACAGCGTCCAACTGAAACAAGATTACTCAGTTTCTAGCAACACATTTTTTCCTTAGCACCGCTAATAAAAGGAACCTCAATCAATAATTTGCATATTTTTCGTATTGCTTTTGCTTTTAATTACAACAATATACAATAATTATAAAGTAAAACATCTAACTGTCTATTGAAATACTGTCTATTGATACTGCTATTGAAATGTAAACGGACATTTTCCATGTTTCCTTTGCAAAAGGGGGGGGTTTTGTCCCCCCCCCCTCCCCCCCCCCCCCCCCCCGTGTATACGCCACTGGTTTCGGGGCGAGTGTGTAATATTTGTATGAATTGGATTCTCATTGGGGGTGGGCTTGTTCTTGGTTGTCTATTGAAACAACATCCATACTGTAGTGAAAGATCTTTGATCAGAGACAAAATGGCGATTGTAATATTTGCATGCCAACGGTTTTCGGTAAATGTGAAGTAAAAAGGTATGTGAAGTATAAAAAGGCGTCCTTTCCTGGCTAAAATAGCTCGAAGACCAAAAGTATTGCGTTTGGATCAAATTAGAAACTTTGGGATTCAATTTCAAGTACAATTTTATCCAGATAATCAAACACAATCTATTCTGCATTCTTTTTTGAAAACATCTGTTGATCTTGATAATCTAGCGAATATTTTGCAAATGTCTTGGGACTGGGTGCAATACAATATATTTTCGCTCCGACCAAAATGGGTAACCTATTTTAGCCATGCATTGAAGGATCCCACCCATTGCTCTTCATATCGTCCGTTCTTCGGCAGCCTCTTTAACCAATCTTGAAAAACAATAATTAAACGACACCAACGTCCCAACCTAATCCCCTTAGGTACGATGAGCATTTATTCCTCAGTAAGAATAAATTCGTATGTCCAACTTTGTCGCATTGCGGTCCATCAATAAAACAGCGTAGGTTGGTGTTTTCCAACCACCATTAGTTCGGTAGTCCCTTGACCCAACGGTGACCATATCACCTGTCACCAGATGTTAGCTTGCGACTTAACTGCCGAGAGCGTAGAAGGGGTAGGAGGGGGGGGGGGGGGGGGGGGGGGAGATTGAAGATTCACTCACACATGTCGTCTTCCTGTCAAATGACCACACAATGACCACACCTCTCGTTCATTAAAATTTGAAAAGAAGAATTTATGCAAGAGTTGAAATCGAAATCTTTATACCATCATGTCAGTGAGTTCCTGACCCGTACACCCGTATCTTACAGTGTTGCAATGATAAGGTTAAATTGATGACACGTTAATCAACTATTAATTATTATCATTATTTATTATTTATTTATCGACACCAGATATGGTACATTGCATGATTATTGCTAAATGTGAATGCATATAATGATGAAAGGATTAATTAAATTACCAATTATAGTCACATGGGGGGAGTGATACCATTCCCTCAAAATAAATATTTCCAATTAGAACACGACCTATTAACTATCATATTATTATCTCTGTATTTTTTTTTTTTTAATATATATATATAGCCTAACGTTGGTATGACCCGATGGTGGGACCATTCAGTTACTATTATAAGCCTATTTTGTGACGGCCCGGCAGTAAATTATTATAAGTAGGTATATTGTTTCGTTTTGGCACAGATAATTTAATATGATTCGTAATATAACATAGATCCCTCCACTTAAGTCATATTCACACATATCGTAGACTGAAACAATTTCTAAATCCAATTACAGGTCCTCCTCAGAAATAACGCACATACTCTTGCATGGGTTCGATACAAACAAGTTTCGTCAGAAGAATGTTTTTAATTGGAGCCTAATTTACGATTCATTCATTCACATCATACCTGCTTATTTTATTGAGTTGTTTGTTCTGTTCTTCTTCACCGTAGACTGGATCGGCGGACGAATATTTCCAAACAGGTGTCCGTCTGGAACTGGAAGGTCCGACAAAATTGCTCTCGGATAATTTCCATCCGAGGACGAGACCACCTGCCTATTAACATGCCATCTTCAACAGGTCTTCGGCAAATTTATGATTCCTACTTTCAATCACCTGTCTCGGTGGATGAAAGTGCTTCTGATGGTGATGTGTTTGAGTAATGCTCGGTTATCGCCCTCGCCGTCGGCGATCTGTCTCGCTCGGCAAGGTGCTCGGGCTCAGCCAAAACAGATAAGAAGGAATGAAAGCTCAATACGTAATTAGCGTGGCTAATTTATAGCGAACCGATTATATACTATCGTCGTCTCACTATTAAAATACATGAATAATAATTAGCGTACTCGCCAAGTATACGGGGTGGGGGGGGGGGGGGGTCGCACCTTCCTATAACTAACCCTACGTTCCAAACAAACACAGTAAATAAAATGAAAAGTTTTGTTTCTGAGGTATGCCTGTTGGTGTTTGAATGAATGCAATACTCGAGAAATGTGATGTTCTACAACTTCAAAATTCCATGATGATTACTAAATTTGCCTCGCTTATCATGCAAAATGTAGACTTCTTTTTGCATTTTGCCTATAACTGTGTAGATATTTTGATCCTTTGAAAGTAACAGTTGTCAGTCGAGTTTGAACTAAATTTGTCCCCAACCCATTTCTTACGTAATGCCCCCCCCCCCCTCCCCCCCCCCCAACAAGTCATATGAAATCATCGGACCCTAATTATATACTGTGAATCGTGGGTACCCTTTTATACTTTTATTGTTAGCACAATGGCACCCTGAAGTGTATTTGCGATTGAAAACGTTGGCATACATCTTTCTGTCGAGGTTTTGGGATTGTGAATAATATGAAATATGGTGAAGAAAAATGACATATTATATAAAATTCAAAGTAGACTTTTATTTTACTTGTAAATTATAAATAATTTCATGCTATGAAAGTCAATCTTCAATATTATCTGATGAACATTATTTTCTAACATTCATTTAAAAGGACACACATGTCCTGGTTCATAACAATATAATCACAACAACTCGACTTTAAACATTATTTACAAATACACCAGCACGTAAATATAGACTGCAGACTTACACAAGCCGTAATGGCACAACACATGGCATAATAGGTGAACACCGCCGCACATTGAGCAAGCATGAACTGATACCGGGGACAATAAATTACATTAAATTTTTGGTTTTTGATTCAAATTAGATATAGCCTAATATATGCCTATTTATATGTTCGATTTGGGTAGAAATCAAGAAGCACTCTTCACAGGAGGATGTATTGTAATCCCATAACAAGCTAAAAAATGTAATTTATAACAGTCGAGTTGTTCAATCTTGATCTTATATTGCGTTACTTATATCATAGCATGTCAGTATTATCAAAAGATGCCGTAGTAGGACAAATACATTATGAACAATGGCAAGAGTGCTTCTTGAGGCAGATGAACTATAACTTGATTCGTGTATGTTACTAAGTTTACAATAAGGTGTTTTATACGCCTTGTACAAAATTTTGCTCTTATTATAGTAAATTGTATGTAGGCTTATTTATTATGTATGTGATCGTGGATGGGCCTTGGACTGGGACATTTAACACTGCCATAACCTGCTGGATGTTCCAGTTATTAAACTTTCAAGAGATGTAAAGGCTATTTTAGTGGGATACGTTTTCAGTCACACAATAGGATAGCACAACTTTTCAATATCCTTAGGTAGGCCCATATCTTTACAATCAAGCGTTCAGACGCTGAAAAATAATTTACTTCAACTGAACTGATTCGTGCGATCATCTGCAAATCAATTTCACTTACATAAGCACCGAAGAAAGTTTTATAGTACTAGGCCCAGTCACAACTGACAATCATGACGTATTTGGAACGCCTTCATTGAATTAATAAAATAAAAAAAAATAAAAAAATAATATCTTTGTGTACCGTGCTCGTAAGTATAAGTGAGAAATAGTATACACTCATATTTTTTTTTAATCAGATGTTTTACTAACTGTATGTGAATAAAATATTCAATTGGCACATTCCTATCAAACGATAATTAACTCTAGGGGACATGACACTCAAATTATTGTTATTGTCTTTGTACCATATCAAATTATCAGGTTTCTCAGCGAGATACACAAATGTTGCATGAAAACAATATGGTTTATGTTTGTTTAAAACTAAAAACGACATTTGCATGCAGAAATAAACTATGAAGTTTAGCATAATAATGGCTGAAGTTAGGTCGTAGTCCTGAACAAAACATTGGTAGACTATTTAACAAGGCAATATCAGTTTATGGGATCTTTACGTCTGTCAAGTAGAGAGGGTTTCTTAATATTATGAAACTTCTGTCTGAAATTAAAATATAGAGAATTTACAATTTAAATAACCATATCCAGCCAACATTAATTGTTCGTTTTGTTGTTTGTGTAAGAAGAGTATATAAGTTATTAGGAAAACCTCTAATAACAGAAACAACACAGTATGGTTCGAGTCTACAGATGAAAACATCATTTTTAGGGGATGTCCTACGGAAATTACAATTAAGTGCAATACTCAAAGATAATCCGTATTAATTTTACAACAGAAATTTATCCTTCCCCGAAAATAGTTGTTTTCTGTCCGTAGACTCGATTTGTTAACAATTGCTACTTGGATTTAGTATAATTAACATTTCGTACATCGTGCCAGTATTACTATTTGAGTGTGACTACAAAACGAGAGAAAGAAGATATCAGTCTTACTGTGAGTAACATTGTAACAACGGCGTACCGCCAAAAAGATAGTCACTCTACAGTCAATAGCAAGAAAAAGCTCAAGTGAAAGTTTCTGTTCATTCGTCTTTCTTTTTTCTGAGTTTCCCCTCAGTCTGTATAGTTCTTGAAACCATGTCCACACAGTCGGCCAGCGAGGGTTCGCTACCGTCCGCTGTGTAATCGTTACCGGCCACGCGAGAGAGCGTCAGTATATAGGAGCACGCGATGCGCAGCACAGACAGCTTCGACAGCTTCTGGTTGTGCGAGTACGCGGGTATCGTCCTGCGGAGTGTGTCAAACGCCGCACTGATGGTGTGAACCCTTGTCCTCTCCCTCGCGTTCGCCTCTATCCTCCTCTCCCGCGTCATATTCTTGTAGTTGCGCTGACTCCCGCCAGGGCTCGTCTTCTTGTCGGACGAGGTGGACGCCGACGAGGAAGGGCCCGGTAGGTCGTGCCTGATCCTCAGATCCTCCCCGGAGACGTCGCACACGACGCGGTCCTCGTTGGCCATCTCCGACAGGGTCCTCCGGCCGCGCGGCGCCTCCGAGTAGCTGCACGACGCCTCCGACGCCCGGGACGGGCCAGGCGTCGCCGTCGAGAAGTCCACCGCCTCGTGTCGCTGCGCCGCCAAGGTCACGGCAAACGGATGCCGCTCGTACTGTTCGGGCTCTCTTTTAAATATCACCCCGGGTCCGTATTGTAACCTCTTGAAGTCTTCGCGCACTCCCGACAACCCCTCCAGCCGTCTGACGTCGTCGACCCTACGCAACGGTATAGGGACCGGCATTTGAGTGAAACTCGATTCAGCTAAACTACGAACACTGTCCAGCAATCGTTCATGAGGATGTTCACGTTTTATCGCTAACTTCAGTTCAGAATGACTACGTTCAACCCCCATTGTTCTATCACTACCACATCTCTCGTTGGATTCACTCTTGAGCACCAGAGACAAGGGCTCGTCCTGGTTGGGCAGCTCGGGGACCCGCTCGGTGTATTGCGGGGGAGGGGGGCTGGCCTGCGCGGAGGAGCACCGGGGGAGGGGGGAGGGAGTGGAGGACGGACGTCGGTCAAACGTCAAGGACGAAGGACGGTGATGTTTCCAAGGACGAAACGGACTAACGCTCGACCGAGACGTCGTGATGTTCGTCACGTCTTCCTCCACCAATAGCGGCGCACTCTTAGATGGCGGTGTCACGTGATAGCGATCAACCGGAAGGATCAACTCGTTTGTGGTCTCCTCTTGGACGAAATGCCGACGTTTCTTGTAGGGCGTTCGAGAGGTGGTGTCTTCACTGGCGACTTTCCTCGGCTCGGCGCATTTCCGCTTGTTCTTGTTGCGGAGACATATCGGCTGCACTTTGACCTCGACGCTGTCCTCGCTGACGTCTGTCGGCGAGTGAAGGTCATCGAGGTCCTCGTCATCGCCCCCGGAACAGAACCCAGCGTCTCTCTCCACCGACGACATGTCGCCTTCTGTAACAAGCGAAGAAAATGGCTTTTATTAATACTGCCAACTCTCACCCTCCCTCTCGGGTTGATCTGATGCTGGCGTGAGACTAACTTGTCGCATGTCTCACACGAGACGTCCGGAGGGGCAACTTTTTATCGGTGGCCATCGGACTTGGCTCAAAATACTCCCCCAAAACATCTACAACTAGGACCATAAATATACCATACACGCTACAGCGGTTGACAGACGAGCATGTAACTATAACTCCCATGGAAGATTCAAACCAGGATGAATTGGATTTTAGTTTGGAACCAACTTCATTCAATCCCACTTAACGTCTCACATGTTCACTTTCATATAAGGGTCGGATTCGTTCAATTCACTCCCACAATTTAATTCAATTCAAAAGGAATGCATCAGACATAATATGTAGTGAGTGAACAAATATAGGGCTGCATTTTATTTGATCTAAGCAATTCCAACTAAATTCTTATCTCACATGTCGTGTTAACATGGGCATTATCTGTCAAACATAAATAGCACAAAGAATGCATATATTTGTTCTGATTGTGGGAAATAAATATGTATATAATAAACACAACATAATCCTATATATTGTGAAGAGTAAAGACATCTTACACAAAATGGTACATAGTTGCGTCCCTCATTATAAAGTGCTCCATACGTCAGAGTACAATCTACCACACCACTCAATACTTTATTTGCAGACTTGCTTGCTGGCTGGCATAATTCCCCAAGACACTCTTTGACTCGAGCATCGAATTAAGTTGGCAACATGTTTCTTGGTGTAGATAATCGACAGAACCACGTTCATTGCGTTATAAAACCAAATACCGGTAGCGTGTTTTCGCTTTATCGCGCGTTCGACTTTTGACACTGCAGAAACCACACCAAGGTAAAAAAAAAAAAATGTGTCCGTGCCGCATTTTAAGACGCATTTTAAGAAGCCACGACAATATTTGATAAAAAATTTTCTTACGCATTACGATCTTATGTTTTTTTTTTCTCGCCATTTTATGAACAATGAAGTTTCTCATTATATTTGCATTTTATGCATAAAACGTACGAGAAAGCTCTAAAGCACTTAAACTTTTCATACTACATTACTCTTGTTTTGTTTTAATTTAAAACTGCGAAGAAAGGGGATTATAAACTCGAGAAAGTATTACGATAAGTAGCCAAAACCGAGGGGCAAAAGCTGATGAACACGAACCATTCATACACTTGTTTTGCATATTTTCTTCTTCGGTGATAAGACGTTAAGTGCGTAACTCGTTTTAACAGACATTGCATTTATTTAGTTTGGATTATTTGCATTTTAATGACGTAATCGACAGTTAGCTCACATATGACGTCGGCGGAATCAGATCCATCACACATCGCCGGGGTCGTCATAAGGGGAGTCCAGTTAGGGGTTGGTCACAAAGTGGCCCGACACGTATGAAGAAGAAAGCTATGAAAGTGGAAAAAATAAGTTACGATTATGTACAGGGGGAATGAAGATGAGATAGAATGACCGCGCAGATGTGCACGAGCGCCCTCTTTGCGGTCACTGGTCACCACGAGGCAGGACCCACCTCCTGCTCGAGGGTCGCCTACTTCCAAAACATCTGCGTTCGATAGGGTTGAATCAGAATACCACTGGATATCAACACGGAAATGTGTGTTAAACCCCAGGGAACACATGACCACAGATCACAACCACGGACCCCCCCCTCTTCCCCAACTCTCTAGCTGGCGACGTGACCGCCCAACTACGTCATTACGCCGCTGACCAGAGGGTATCCCTCTCCCAATATCGCCAACGACATTTTTTACCGATTGTGCCAACTTTAATACCCGTGTAAGTAAAGACTGTGAAGTTTTGAATAGAGCATTGATAAAAACTATATTCACATTGCGCCAATAGAGATGTTTGTGTAAATGCAAGATGCGAGACAAAGGTATCAATTCAGTGCTCCGAAATTGTTTGAGATTGTGTTGACTCAAAGCCATTGAGAATCAACTTTTTATTTGCGCCAACAAAGTTTAAAGAGCAAATTTTACAGAAACAAACGCCGGGTAACGGGTAATTTATCAGAAACTCATAGTTATTATGTTACCTCATTAAACCTCTCGCCTCTAAATTAGTAGCAAGATTCAAAGCTTCCCCCCCCCCCCCCCCCCCTCAACACATGCAGAACTCTTCGCCACACGCCACTTTGCCTGACAAAATCACACTTTAGATCTCACCGATGTGATTTTTTTTCATACTCATTACATTTTCCCCATTTCCACGCAAAACTTCGTATCTGAAAGTTTCGGGGCAGTAGCTAGCTAGCGTGCCATTTGTATCTAACACCCCTTATCAGATAGGAGCGGTGAAACTTGCTGGGCTGCACTGGCATATTTCCACTCCGTGCTGGTCGACGCAAGAAACTTGCCCGCACGAGAAAACAACCCCCGAAGACCGAGCAAGGGGGCATCCACAGAATAAGAATTAGTGAGTGTGCGTCAATACAAACAGCCCCAAGAGATGGGGGCTTGCAGGTGTTTGCCGATCATTAGCACGCAGTGTCTCCAGCCGCCACGCCGAGTGTAATATCGATCCTGGGGGGTGGGGGGTGGGGGGTGGTCAGACCCGTGTTGACGTGAGTGTGTGAGGGTGGGTGGCTGCATGGGCCCAGGCCAACTCATTAGTAGCAACATCGAAACAGCAGTTTTACTCTCAAGGAGAGAAGCCACGTCGCAATCACCTCAACGCGCCGCTCTCACTCTTGCGAATCCCTACCCCGTAAGTTTAAGCAGTGGGGGGGGGGGGGGGAAGAGGGCGATTGAGTGCTCGATACCAGACTTATCACGAGTCAAGAAAACGGTCGTAGATATGGAAAGTATTACGAACTGGGTGGATTAGAGGCTGATGAATGGATTCTGTGTGAAAGTTAGGGGGGGGGGGGGGCACCAAGAAACTGTAAGAAATCACTTTGCAGGTCTCGTAATGTTATTTAGTGAATATATTACCTATACGAGTTGCCAAAAGTTCTAAACTCTTGCAACATTGATTTAGAACAATTGTGTAAGATAGTATATACTTTTATGTGGGTATACTAAAACATAACAAATGATTGCTGTGAAAGGTATATATGAAAGTAAAGTGATATTTCCATCATGTTACGTTGAAGCGACTGACTACCAGAAGCCAGACCCGATGACATGGTCCGTTGCTCATCTAGTTTAGACCCATTAAATCTCAAGTTTGACATTTAAAATGTAAAAGTAAAAGGATGAAAAAGTGCATCTGATTAGTAGTTCGTTACGATCGCAAAAACAGAGACAGCTTTTAGGCAGAGTAGGCCTATAACAAGAAATTTTAACAAATCTTTTTTTTTTTTTTTTAATCTTACAAACTAACGTTAATATTATTTATGGTAATTTCTAATCAATGGTACTAATTCGTATGGTTGTATAGTGGTTTAGTTTCTTCGGAATATGTAAGTATAATCATAACAAACAAATTCTGGAAAAAATACATTCTGTACCAAAATTGGTTTTGATTCAAATAATTCGTTTCGGGAAATGTAATTTGGCATTTGTTACAGTTGTTGGTGTTATATCCACGATTACGAATGAGGAAAACCTTCAAACACCTTCATTCCGTAATGACTGCTTATGGTGGGTTGGGTATCGAACCAACAATAGCATAGATCGGGCGTTACCACTGAGCCACCGTCTGTCGGTGGTGAAAGAAAGTGTGACTCATAAGAAGCGCAGTAAGACCATATGATAATTACATGAGTCATTCTGCATCAGTCTTCCCTAGTGTGGGACGCTGGATTATCCTTTTGAATGAGAATGGGAGTGTTGGTATAGACGATGTACGTCGCCAAAACAATTGCATTCATTCGCTTGCCATAGTTTACTGTCATAACATTGATTTCTACAATACTGCCAAGACGTTGGTAAAGATTATTTTGAAGAGAGACGAACCGCGAATCGAACCCCGCATCTTATGCATTAGACGCAGGCGAATAAACCCACTTGGCCAAACGAGTCACACAATATGTCTTGTATACTAATAGGATACTATTTGAACAACAATTATAATTCGTTTTCGACGTGTTTATGCTTCATACCCGAAGGCAAATCGGCAGTATAAATATATACATTCATCAGAATGTTCCTACATCAATTTGCGGAAAGTAATCAACAGCTCCAGAATTTAAGGGTATAAAATATAAATCCACACATACACAAGTGATACTTGATGAATATCTTCCTTCCACTATCGTACACACACATCACAACGAAGGCTGTCAAGTGCGCGAGCACTCTTGCGACTATTTGCTTGCACTAAACGAAAACAAATAGCTCAGTGCTAGTGTACCGATACCATGATTATGTGCATCGAATAGATAACGGTGATTGATAAGCGTATAGAACATCCAGGTTTCAAGTGGCTCTACTATAGATTACAGTGAACGAACAGGTGTGTTGTTGCAATTTAAAGTAGCCCGTATCGTATGTATGATATAACAGAGCGTGAGCCAGTGATGAGTCAAGAGACAGTAAATACATTACGACAAACACCTGCATTGTGTTGTTAACTGCAAGTTCATTGTACAATACACGTACAGTGCAGTTATTTACTCGCCGCTTGTGTAAACCAGTCATAAGGGAAACACTCCAACGCAATAGGTGTCATTTAGAGAACAAACTGCAAATGACTGTGTGTGTACTCTGCAAGTACAGTTGTCCCGAAACAACCTTACACATGCTTACGTCATAGACGAGTGAATAATGGCCAACCGGTGAGCCACAATTGCAAGTGCCGATCGCTGATTGGTCACGAGTCACTCGTCTACGATAAAACATTTTAATTACAGGTTGTTTCGAGACATGTATGTAAATAATAGTGTTGCAACACGTTTACAATTGCATTAAATAATTTTATAATCATGAAATTTTTTTGGCATTTAAAAGAAATCATAAAACCCACTAACCATGATTATTTGTTTCTGCCAAAAACACCACATGCTACGCAACTACCTGTATACAATTAAAAATGTTACACTATACAATACAATGTTGAAAAATGTTACGATATTTATTTATGTTTCCAGTTGGCACTAACTAGAGCGAGTACTTGTAACTCTGACCCACTATACATACGTTGTTCGATAATACTCGTATGAGCTCATATTTGGTCACCATGCGTGTGACGTACATTAGCGCCGATGTGTTCATGGATGGATGTAATTCTCTGATACGCAAAGATTCCAGTGAGTGAAACGGGAAGGGGCGGTTCTTGTACGACCTACGTGCTACTGCTACCTTCTACGTGACTGATAACATACCGTATAATTTACTTGTCTGCGTGTTGCGTTGCGTGTAGTGTTCGGGACGTATTAAACACAAGCTCGCACACGGTAGCCAGCCACTCAGTGCATGAATATTCATCCATTCATCCATTCATTCATTCACTCACTCACTCACCACGCGCTGCCTTTAATCATTTTTAAATTTATATTTCTATAAAAACACGTTCCGCATATGAATATCGGCATCGAGCTTCGTTCGTGTATCTCCCGACAAAATACACATGTATATTATAGAGTTAATTGACTGTTATAAACACGTTGTTCATTTCGCACGTTTGCGCCTAATTACGGCAGTCGAGTCGTGTGCTACCGGAACATTAACTCAACGAGCTAATTGCCTCGTGTAAAACTCTGTATAAAGCAATAAAATCACGATCGTCTGGCACACGTTTCTATGTCTTCACCTTCCAAGTGATTATCACCACGACAGACAGACAGACAGACGGACAGACGGACAGACGACAGACGGACAGACAGACAGACAGACAGACAGACAGACAGACAGACAGACAGACAGACAGACAGACAGACAGGCAGACAGACAGACAGACAGGCAGGCAGACAGACAGACAGACAGACAGACAGACAGACATACAGACATAGCACCATCTGGTTCCGGCATACAAGCTGGTGGTCCCCTGAGACACAAATAGACAATACTGAAATACATACATAAGCAAGCATTCATTACACCAACGCGTTTTACAGATATAGAGAACGAAGGAATGAAAGAATGCGTATCGATATCCTTTACATTTAAATTATTTCCTGTGTGTTGACAAACATCTGGAGAAAGTCTCCCCTAGTTCTCTTGATTGTGTTGACACAGCTACAAAGAGTGAATAGTGGGGAATTGAATCAATTTCTTTCACGTGACTAACTTACTGTCCGTTGCAGTTGAATTTTGTTGCTGAAGCAACTTTTATGTCAATTATCTCAAATTGAAAATTCTCCTTTCTTCAACAATTGAACAAAATATAATTAAATATTCAAAGCTATGTATCGGGTTTGTACGAAAGTGTCCATAAACCAAGACCAAAATAATGAATACTTGTTCATATAAATAGAATTATGGAAGTTGAAATTGAAAGGGATTTGCTTACATTTTTCTCTAATTGCCCTCGAAGAACGAAGTCTAGATCCGCCAATGGTAGACACACAGAAATTGAAATAATCCATTTGCCAAGCCAACGTAGAACCACCAGACCATCATTGATTTGCCATTTCGACCCGTCAATAAAAACCTAATCAATTACAGTAATCTGGTTCCAAGAGTGAATGGAAAATGACAGGGAATAAAATAGTTGGATCGCTCAATCAGTGACTACTGCGCTGTCTGCAGGCCTGCACAGATCAAGTCACATGCTAGGGAAATCAACGATACGTATATAAAAACGCTGCAGATTATATATGTTTAGTTTGAACAAAATAATTACCTATGCAACAAACAAAACAACGCACATACATTTGAAAAATTCTTCAAAAGTAAAAACGATTTGAAAGATTCAATGGTTTTGCAGAAAGCGCCTGATTTTGATGTCCAATTGTAATATTTCAAAGGGGCTGAGGGGGTGGAGGGAGATAGTGAAGTTGATCTGCGGTCATCCGGGCCCCATCTTTCGGTTTTGACGAGTTTCCTAATTTCGCAAATTAGAGGTCCCGCTTCAGTCCCCGACTCTTTCTAAGCCCTTCACTTCAAGTATAAAATGTGCCCCAATAACAGCGCCGATAAGAGAGAAACGAACAGACGCGATGCGCAAATGGTGAGAAATTGATAGAAATTATCGTAAAAATGTGTCCCGACTGAACCTCCAGCTCTACGTATACAGATGTTCTTGCCAATTGAGCCATGGGGTCACGGAACTAACCTTCGCTATTGGTTGTGATTATTGCCACAATGCTCGCTATAAGTACAGCAGGAAAACCCCTGACATCATCCTATTATGAGGTAATACCTCCAGAGGTCAACTCGGAAGTCGAAAAGATATCACGGTTTTTAGACTAATCTCCCTTCAAAGGCTTTATTATTATTTATTATTACTGGCGGTGCCACTTTGTTTCAGCATGAATAAACCTTGTATGCTTGTACGCCTAACCGGTGCCCTTGATCTAAATATCAAGGTGAAGAGCCGGCGAGTTATCATTCATGGGCCGCTAATTTATATACAAATACAAGATTATTCGACATCAGAGGTTACCAAAACTTTATCCCTGTCACTTTTCAACAAACCTAGTGGACCCCCGCACAATTACGAAATGTGATACCCCTCCCCCCCCCCTGTTACCCCCATAACCCCTAGGTAGGCCTAACTTTAATTTCCTTACGATACTGAATTTCAACTAAACCTCAAAATGAAATATTAATATAATATAACGAAGTAAGTTTAAACAAGTTATGTTTCTATTAATAATTTGTACCGAATTTCACGGATCCACTGTGGCATTTATAAGGCTTGCCCCCCCAGGACCCGCGAACCACAGTTTGTTTCTCCCCTATTTTGACATTATTTCTTGTAATTTCGAACCGTAACAACCTGCTCGGGTCGTCGTAAGAAATGGGCGTAGACGTTTAGCCTCGGAATGAAGTGTATTAGAGCTCGTTTATCAGCCGCCCGGCCAGCCAGCAGGTCTGAGTCCAGATGGCGACCCTATACACAGCGAGGGGGGGGGGGGAGGGGGGGACACTGGCGCCAACCAACACATGGTCGGGTGGATACAGCGTTGCCACATCACAAACTGCGCTGCCGCGTATCCGGGTTCGACTTTAGGTGGCGCCATTAGTTAGCCTCAACTTATAACTTCCCCGCGGGCTTAAGTCACAACAACAACTCCTGCAACTGGCAAGCTGGAGAGATTACAGCGTTCAAATTATAGTGGGTGTAATTATTTGGTATATGGGTCATTTTGTAGACAAAGTTTGTACGAGAAAGCGAAACTAAGTTAGGCTAATTCCTCCGCCTACGACACTCCGGGCAAGTTAGAATCCTCTACTCGCGTGTTTGTGCCGGTGTGGCTTAGATACTCCATAAGCACGCCTATACGCTTGTAGTAGCTTACGATAGTTGGTAAACAATAAAATGTGTCCTTTCTCCTTCTCGCTCTGGGGTGAAGGGGGGGGGGGGGGGACATTGTAAAAATTAGTACGCCATAACATAACCCACTCCTCGACGTTGACACTATAAAAAAAAACTCATTTCTACCAAGTCATTTAATATCATATAAACTTCTTAGACTTCGATGACAGAATCTAAAAAGTTCGTGAGACTGACTTTCTCGAACGTGAAACTTTTTCGTCTGGTCGGAGCCAGAGGAACTATTAAACTGTCTCACTTGTGTATTTGTAAGACGATTTCTGGCGTCGTAAATGTTCGCTCTGTTTTCCTTGGGCTCCGCGAGACCATATGGTAGCCTGCGCGGTGCATACGATGACAAGACAGACATGAGACTTCAACCAAATAGACTGCAACACTCGATATTTATTTATTTAAATCTCTCTCAGCGCCGAGTCTTTCTATTGGACATTGTTTGAGATGCTTCCGGCGCATCTGGGATGCAGATCCGGTGTTTAAAAAAACGCGTCGACATTGTTTATTTATAGGAAAATTAAGATTAACAAGTTTTATGGCATACTTCCATGAAGAATGTAAACATTTGCAAAAGAGCCGGCCGGTACTCGTTAAAAAAATACGGTTGTATGGTATTCTAGAAAGGCATCATTGGTTACGTGAAATGTGAGGGGGTGCATGGGGAATACTTATAGAATAGTAAAATTGAAGTTACACTGAAACTTCATAATTTACACATTCTCAATATCGCGTTTTTCTGATTAAATAAAATAAATAAATTAAATAAATTCTTATTTAGAGTCTACCCATTCAGTAACTAAACTGATTTGCAGTGGGGGACTTTAATTTAAAGCGACTAAACCAACCCTGTAGGCTTCGAACACCATCGACGAGTGAGCGATAACCAATTTCAAAGATCGATATTTCAAATACGAAACATATGAATCAGTGATTGGACAGTGCGAACACCTGCGGACAAATGCCAGAATCAACAAGGCCGATTCAGAACACCTTTGAATTTATTGAGTGCTTCGTTGCTAGGACGGCTCCAAAGTCACCGTTTACTTATTCCTAAGACAAGAAGATTAGCACAATTTCCATTCACCATAATATCCCGACACTACCTTACAGACGCTTTCGTCATAGATGAGTGATTGGTGGCCAAACGGTGGGCCCCAATTCGATCGCTGATTGGCCACATCGTCGGTAAGATTGGTGTATATATATGTTAACGGTGACTTTGGAGCCGTCATAACAACGAAGCACATAAATGTCCTCACTGAAAATCGGTTCTTGTATAAAATATACTTATTTTATATACTTTTTATTGTTTCGGGGCAAGTACACTTCCTGCGGTATTGAGTGTGGCACAAGTAACAAGTACTGTGTATGGTCGTCGCTTGCGCATCATGAAGCCATGCAGACGGTGGGTGGGAGTGTGTAGCGCACAATACGTGAAGCCAAGCCGCGTGACGCCTAATGCGCTAGGAAGGAAAGGTGTAACAAGTGACGGGGGGGTCGAGGAGGCCAACCGCTCCCTGGCGCCAGCCAGCCATCTGGCCCCACCATAGAATGATATCACCGTCAACCGGTTTGGTTTGGTTCCAGTGCAGGTTGCATCTCATTTCGTCGCGACATCGGCTGGATCACGCGACAGAGCGACTCTCGCGTTTGATGCTCACACTCTGTCGCAATACTAAACCACGAACTAATGATAAATTATTAATTACAACGCAAAATGAACGGTATTTTATTAATATCTGGAGAACGTTTCAAGATATGGAAAAAGTGATTGATAATGATATCCGAGAATTGGGTTTCTATCGGTTAAACAAGGAATTCAAAACTTTCAAATTCTGTTATTGCTATGATTGTCATTTTGTAAATTAATTAATTCGATTGATTACGGTATATTTGAACATTTTTAAATTCACTATTGTAACAATACTAAATACCGGATAGGACTCATATCAAGAAAAACGTTAATTTAGCCAGTTAACCCCCCCCCCCCCCCCCCCCACCGCCCCTTTGCCCTTACCCTAACTAACAAACTCAATGCTTGCACAACACAAATTAGGAAGAGTAAATAACACACCTTCAAAGAGATTGAAATAAACTGCGAGAGTTAATATTTTGCCAGATAATCTTGAAAGTCTCGAGTATCAGACAATGCCCAACTATCCCCCCAGCTGTGAAGGTGTCGAGGTCATGGGTCGGGGGGAGTGACAGATAAAGCCTGGAAGTGCCACGCCTGGCGCCGACGCCGAGCCTGACACCACTGTGCTGACACGACGCGGGTTATCTGTGATGACGGGGTTATCGCATTGCGCGGATGTCGCTGCCGCCTCCATACATACAGACGTTGCAACGGGAAACAGCTGTTGCTCGCATCTTCGCGGCGGTGGAATGTACATGCGTCACGTCAAGTGAAGGTGATTGGCTTATGTCGTTGCCACAAGAATGACTCCCGCACCGCACACATGCACTGTGGTCCGATTCACCACAACCACAAAATAAGAAAACAATTTAATAACAGCTTGCCCTATAGCTTCATTGCAATTGCTACCACGTTCACATTCACTTTCACTTCACCAAATGATAAAAACGGGGTACACACAAAAACGGCAAGTTACAAGAACCAAGAAGGAGAACCAGCTTCTACGAAAAATGTTGCCAATATGAACAAAATGAGCATGTCTACTAGAGTTCCTTCCTACACATCATTTGAAAACTGAAATGAGCCGTCTACAGTGGCTCATGCTGTTGGGAAGGGCAAAAAGGGCAAGGGTTGGGAAAGCACCTAGGGACGCGGGTTAAAATCCCACATAAGATAGTTTTCTGTAACTGCCCATCTTCATATCACCCCTCATCGTCTCAAATAGTATGATTGCAATAATAGAGACGTAACCAGAAACAGAAAAGGAAAATCAAAAAGAGGCAGCCAATTTTTTTTGGATTTGCAAAAGATTCAACGATCCCCTAAACAGATGGAGATGCAGACGAAACGTTTGACTCTTCCCCTCAGCGAGTAATTGAGCGCAAGAGCGGATGAGCGCCGATAACGCGATGAGTCAGCGCTGGGGAGCGACTCAAGTCACGACGTGCAGAAAGTCTGCTGTATAGCTTGTTCGTGTAGTCTTGCCCAAGTTGCTCCTCGTTGGCGAGCCGCTCTCCGTACAGGGGAGCGACTCAAAAATGAAGACGCTACACAAGAAGGGTGAAACCCACGTTTAACTTCAAATGCCGACCTCATATCCTTATCAACCATGCCGAAAATCAACATATTCCTAGCGTTATTTCACGCATTCGTAAACAGTCTTCCGAGTGCATAGAAGCCTTGAAATTCACACCCGTTGTATCAGGAATTTCCAGGTATCCAACACAAGGGCGTAAATAAATTATACCAAATGCACCTGTTTTAAAAGGGACTAGAGAAAACGTAACTTAAAGAAATTTGGCACTATTGTACTCTACATTTGTCGCTGAGGCAACTTTAAACTTTACTGATATCGTCGGGGCAAATGATAACGGATTTATCCATATCGGAGGGTGAATTAAACTTCAACATTTTTCGTAAATCGTGTGTCTAGATTAGCGCGAACATTCCACAGCAACCGCTACAGCACAATCAATATAGATCCTAAACACTTTTGTTGTATTGTTATTAATTCCACCGTGTATGCAGATTACTGCAGACAGCAAGAAACGAACGATTAACCAACAAATATGCCTATTGCGAATCTGTTACGGATTTTCCCTTTTCGAGGATTACAGCTCGTACAGTAGGATTAGCTCTACATACAGAATAATGTGTATAGCTTTGCACTACAACAACATCATAAAGTGTAATGCGTGTCCACTGTACAATATGCCATTCATCAAAGTATTGGATTTCCATGGGGAGAAAACCCCTTCTAAAAAAAAAAAAAAAAAAAAAATAAAAAAACGCATGCTTGTAGAAATGGTTTGTTGTGTTATTGTTTGATACTTCATTTTGTTCAGTGTTTTCCTTTTTTTTCCCAATGCATTGTTTTGTTTCGTTATTATCCTCTTTTGTAAATAAATTTTATAACACATTGAATAAGTAAATAAAGCGGATAAAGAAAATTACTCTCCTCACCTCACAGAGAGGAATTCCTTCATTAGTGCCGGCCGCGTGTGGCGTGAAGAGAGGTACGCACGCGTGGTGCGTAATAATGGCACCAGAGAGCGTGACATACGCAGGCAGCACGCGACACGCTGCTTCCGGTAACCCCCGCGGTAACCCGCTCCCAGTCACGTGCGTATATACCTGACAGGGGCTCGTCACGATACAGGTTACTTATCTCGCGTCATTTCTTGACGGTCCACCACAGGCCCTATATTAGTGTGGAGTTCGACACATTTTGCGAGGTTGGGAATATCATTTGTGCATTAGGAAATCTCGTTTGGTGCAGTTGGTAAATGTTTCTAAAGTCAGGATTTAAAATTTCAGTTTTCATTTCAGCATGTTTTTACTAACATCTTACCGTATTATGTGTGCGTTTGTCAGAAAACTAAAAATAACACTAATATTTAAAGTATTAGCTGTTTATGCTTATTAACAACCATCATCGGATTAGGTATATTTTTAAATTTGCAAGCTAGTTTGGGCAGTTGGGAAAAATCCTTAATATAGTCTCTGGTCCACCACGAAGGGTTGCGGGTTCGAGCCCGCTTCGACCCTTGACTATAGTCGATAAAATCGATATAAATTGATAACCCTATACTCAGTTGACGCACCCATGGCTTGGTAGGACTGCTGCCTTCGTAAGAGCTCGGAAATGACTTTAGATTAAAATATGCGTGAAACCCAAAGTTCATCGAGTGCTGTGGATTATAAGGGCAGGAGGGGAAAACCAGTATATTATCCGGACAATGGAAGAAGGGACGATACAGATGTAGATAAGCACCAACAAGGCTTCAATTTCGCAAGTAAGTAATGCATTTTTTTTGTTAATCTGCCTATCCGAATCAGACCCTCAGACCGAATCAGAACCCCTCTTCAACCTGCAAAGGTAATTGTTAGTGATACGTGAAAATAGCATTTTCAATTGTCATTTTATAGCGTTTTGTAGCGTCTATTTTTTGCCAAGAAAAAAAACTTGAGAATGAAGTTTTCTCGAATTTTTATTTTTAAATCATGTCATACTATTAAAATTAAAATCAACCAAATTGCATTTATCATAAACAAAGTATAATTACTATGTTAAATATAATAAAATAGGAACAGAAAAACCTTAGTTTCTACTGAAAAATAGCGCTTTATAGCATCTATACACAAAACGCTATTTTCACGTATCTCTAGTAATTGTCAATGTCCGAGGGCTGTTTGTAGGACGGATTTAATCTCGACATACGACGCGGGCCTCGTTATCACCTCTTACGACAAGCAGTGCTCTCCTGGATCTATTCTATTCTGATGGCAAACTGTGATGCGAATAGAACTCAAGACCTCCCAAAAAATATCGCTCCACACTTCGACGACTACGAACCATCGCTGACGGCTCAAGTCCTCACCGATCACAGCGCACAAAAGTCGTGGGAAATACTTCATTGTCCGCAAAAGAGTTGTGTCAAATGTATTTTAGTAAATTGCACCTACTAACTACTATGTAGGCCTACTATATGATCTCTTTTAAATTATATGACAATTGTTGTACAAGAAAACTATCGTGGGCTGTGCCAGAAGTAAATAACGCCTGACGAGCCGTCCCTCATAGCACCGTCGAAATACTTTTGTTATCGCGACCAACAACGTATTCCTGTAAGAACCGGAGGAAACAAAATGACAGTTAGATAAATACACAATAATATGTGATATTTCATGTGTACATGGATGATGACAATTCACTACCGGTGTTCGGTAATGCAATAATTATTATCCTTATAAAGATGAGTTTGGGTTTCTTGGTGTAGATTGTAGAGATGACTGGCTCGCTAGTAAGGCAATTATTAAAAACTTAACGAAATGCAGAGGATTGTAGGAACTAACGCAATATTATCCTCATTCTCCGGTGGGGTTCAAATTAAAACTTGGCTAATCAAAGGACTGGCTATCAACCCTCTTGGGGTGGAATGATATAACAATTATTAAAATATGTCATATGAGATACCTTAGTTCGAGCCCAGTCGGGTCTCGGGGACTCTTCTGACACAAATGTTATTCTAATTTAATGGTTCCACTACCATGGTAACGTATTCTCTAGTAAACAAGATTAGATAGTAATAGTATCTTTTCAACTCAGAATAGATTTACGATATAGGGTCGTGGGTTTGATTCCCGCCAGAGTAAAGGTTTGGTGTGAGTCCACAAACAGTCCTTAGAACATTCCTTCCTAAATGCCATCCTAACAAGCTGAGGAGGGTTATATTTCCCCTACAGAAGCCTTCCTTTTCTTTCCGCATGTACACATCGAAGGAAAATCACATTCAAAAGAGATACTTGCTTCCGAAGAAGAGGGGTTACACTAGAACGGTTGGATTAGTAAACAGTCAACTACAAACTGTTTTTTGAACCATTGTCAAACTAGAAAGCCCATACATTGAACACCCAACAAAACATAGTTCGATTCGATGCAATGAGTAATGTTTAAAAAATTATCGATGTACCGTAGACAGCGATTAGGAAGTAGCAAGCACCTCACACTAAAGTCTGCTATAATAGACAGTGTGTAAATAAATCTTTCCATTCGTTTCCCACAACCCAAACACATCACTATGAATCTGACGATCTGGTAATATATCAATAATCATGCTTCAAAATTTACTAGCGTCCATCCCCTCCGACTCCAGAGGCTTGGCGCCACTACATAGACGCCATCGGACGCACCTGTATTTCTATTCCATGCTTCTTGGAGGTCACAACATAATAATGATAAAATATTCACCTTTGTCGTTTCGCGATGATTGCTGAAAGGCTCCCGTCAACACCGACGTGGTAACAGACGACATATAAACTACACAATCACACACAGCTCTGCGCATCACGTGTCAGCAACAACACGGCAGCAACTGTCAGCACTCGACATGACAACACATGTGAAGGACACTCGTTTGAAAATTTGCACTTTTGTTTGTCAATTCGGTAAATCCACCACTCACTTACACGATTAATTAGTTGTCACAATAATCCAATTACAGTTGTCACACATCAATATATGATTTTAGTTCCACCAAAATGAAAATCACTAAATACACGGGGAAATTATTGTGCTTTCGGGATTTGTAAAGTTTTCCGTAGATTGCTGAAGATCGTAAGTTTCGCTCGCGTGTGGCAGGGAGCAAGTAGCGCTCAAACGTGGTCTCTTCCTCAAAGATACGCCGCGACTGATGGTTTGGGATGGGAACAGCTTTGAGCTGGCGATACGTGTGTAGGGGGAGTAGCGCGGGGGGTGGGGGGAAGGGAGGGGGTGACTGGCTGGCTGGCTGGCAGCCCGCGCGGTGGCGGCAGTCAGGCGGCATGCCATTCACACACACCATCTCAAACAATACGGCTCTCTGGACAGGAATTCGTGAAGAGCGGCGGTCGGCTGCAACCTGTCCTCCAAGCCGCTCTCCTCTCGCGATCCCGGGCGAGAGACATTTGGGAGAAGCGAGATGGGAGTGGAGTAATGAGTGAAGCAAAACGTAATAATCCCCCCCTACACCCACCCCTCTCAATCACCAGGAACTGTACTGTTCGTTGCTGGGGGAGAGATGCTGGATCTGGTTGTATTTCATAAGTCATTACACAATACAACCCATGTAGAAAAATAAACGTGATGATTGATTTCAAAAATAATATCTACACAATTTGTTCACAAATTTCAGAAAGACCCCTTTATAATAATTTTGGGTCCGTTCTGGTTTTTCACAGACATGACATTCGACTTTCGAGAAGATGTGTTCGAGAACATACTTCACAAACAAGAACAAGATTCCGTAGTGTTTGTTATATTTGTGCCCCCCCCCCCCCCCCTCTCCCCCAAACACACCCACCCACCACTTTTATCCCACACACACAAAATTGTGTTTCTCGAGTTTTTTCCCTGGCCACTTGAGAAAAGAATGAATGACTGAAAACACGTTTTGCTTCCTGCTACCCCCACAACAGTCAAGTGACTACATCCTCCCTCCGGGCAAATCCTCAGTACGCCACTGGAGTTTCCAAGTCAATAACCATCACTGTAAACACCCACCACTTTCCATCGTTTATATGATGACAAAATTGTTAAGCCCTTTCTGTAATGACGATAAATTGGTAATGTTGACATGTCGATATTGTATGGTACAAACTGAAACTGACAATTTCAATATTAGATTAGTCTCTAACTGCACCAGGGCTCCAGCTCCAGTGCGATAAAGCTGTCAATATCTGTTTGTTACCATCGCGCAGTGTAAATCACAATTCACGTAACACAAGAGCGGCGCTCAAACTGTGAGATGTATCTGAATGTCGTGGTAACAGTTTCAACGCCTCTCGAGTCAAGACACTAGTACACTTCACTGTGAATATTATTGATTGGTAATCGGTTGCTCAGTTGCATTACACCGATAAGCATAATCAATACTTGCAAGTATTCGGTTGAATGCTGCTTTATTTATTTAGTTCTATGTTATTCAATCAATGTGTCACTCACGTTTCTTTATTCTGTCATTTGCATTCCTCTTTGTTACTCATGAATCATGATATTTTCAAGAAAGGGATTGGGGCAAAGCTCCCACTGCCCCAGCCGCCACAGGAAAACCTTTTTCAATATTGTCATCATGGAAGCCCAGAAAATTATTAACTCTTGCACTCAGGAGCAACGCTGGCCACATAATTGGTAAGACTAACCAGCGTTAGAAAACGAAGGCTTTAGTCAAACGCCCCCCCCCCCCCCCCCCCTCCCCATCAACGTGCGTCACCGTTATACTACTTCCAACTATGAATATTCATAACACAAGACACAACTATTCATAACTAACACCTTGCAAATATACACCCAAAAGAAGTCAGGGTAGAACTGGCCCAGTTGTCTAGTGCTTAGTGGTGACACTTACGGACCCGCCCGAGTTTGCCGCTATCATCAATTAGTTTCTTTGTTTGTTCGATCATGTTCGAACGTCCATGGCATGGCTATAATTTGTTACAACAGTGTGAAATATAATTGATTTGAAACAATCTGCGCCTGTGCCGACGACAGAAGTTTGAAAAAGCAATTTGTTAGTTGTTTTAGTTCGTTCTGTTCTTTTGGTCCTGGTGAGTGTATTGGAATTGCGCTTGAGGGGCGGGGTGGGGGGGAGGATCTGGATGGAGGGGTGTGGAAAGGGGATCAAGAGATAAATTAAGATAAGCCGCATCCATCTGGTCACCCGAACGAACACTGAGTCATGCAAGTAATGACAAAAATGACCCCACTCCTCGTCTCGTCTCTTCAGTTGCAGGGAACAGCTGTTCCAGCCGTCACGCCCCCCTCCCCCCCCCCTCCCCCCCTCCCCCTCCTCACACCCACTTGCACAAGTCACCGGGTGGGATTGAGTTGCGCTTTGGTTTGGACATTACAATCAAAACGTTCGAAATCTATTTTATACTCTTTGCCATTTCTCAACATCGCTTTGGAACACTCTAGACCAGAATACATCTGCAAATGAATGTTGCACGTAAGCTGATGTAAGTTACGTAGCTTGTTGTATTGCAGATCAATCAAACTAATGCTTTCGGCATAAGACTTGTGATTTGTTTAGAAAAATGTATTGTCTATGTACCATGTACGTGTGAATGTACTGACTAAAAAATCAACATAATGCAAAAGTGCTATGACTGAAGAAATAATACTGACTTCTTTCGAAACCCCCACCTACGACTATGACGTAAACAGTCTGGTAAGTTGAAACTGTAGAACTACTCTATCTTGGTCTTTCGAGCCAAAATACCACTGCCAGTTTAATCGTATAACAATTCTTGAGAATAAGCTATATATATCATATCTACTACGATAATATTTTTTATCTGACATCAATTTATTGAGAGCAAATTTAATTATTCTTTTCTAGAATTTTTTTCAAATCCGACACGTTTATACCCGTTTTTGAGGTATATAATATAATCGTTGGTTCAGCCGTGCTCGTGCTGGGTATGGTTGGCCTGGAGGTGACACTAAAGGTGACGAGGACAATAGCCCAGCAGCTGGTCTAGTGGTAACACTGAGGACATATTCAAATGTATATCCACCTTGGCACAGTTGTCTATCGGTCTACCTTGCCAGAGGAAGCGCGGCAACGTTGGAATTAGGCTGGAGCATTCAAATCTGCCTAAAGTGGTATAAAAGATTGGATTATAATATTATATTACTATTTCACTTGATCCGCTAATATATTAACCTGGATCAGTGTCCACCGCTGGGTGACTCAAGTAGTGCTCTATTTATTATTTACATGTAAATAACTCGAACGGTTATTAATTATTATAATATAACCCGAAAGGTCTGGTGTTATGAATATTATTTTTGAACGAAATTTGAGAGAGTGGACGATGAATATATGAGCAATTTATTTATAATTTCACTAGCAGTCGGTACAAGTTTCATGCAAAATGAGGAGACTATCTGAGCGCATATGTGCTCAGTCTGAACCCGGGGTAGAATTTGATCCACGGTGACTCTGCCTGTCGTAAGAGGCGACGAAATGATGTCATCCCTTTCCCCTTTTCACTCATTAACCACTTTAGATCTATTTCCTCCCCTACTTGTTTCTTTTCTCCAATATACTCCGACATCATATATGATATGTAACTGTCGAGTACGTCGTTAAACACCAAATTATATTTTATATAAGATAATTAGCCTAACAGTCAAGTTAAAATTTAAAAATATTTAAAAAAAATATTTAAAAATTATTAAATGATAAAAAGCACAACCACGTCACTGAAACACCATCACCTGTGCAGCCTGTGCTGCCGTGCAAGTATTTCGTGTTCTAAAAGAATTAACTAGTTTTAAATTGCGGGCGCACGACTCAAATGCAGTACAGTACATTCTCATGAAGTTACTGTAAACAGTACTTGAACTCGACCACATAAATACATGCACAACCTCGATGTCGAACCCAAAACGTGTAAAAGCCGAACAGGTGTGAACCATACCACCATGTTTAAACACACCCACCTGCATACTAGACGTCATACATTTGTAAGGGTGAAGAGAAACTGGATTCTACTTTGAATAATCACATTGTTTTTTACATGGGTACCAGTATACGTCACTTTTTCACTCATCACTGCACCAATTGTTTGAAAGTCCCCCTTTCCACCGCCAGTATATGCTGTTCGTAGTTCCAATATATGTTCTGTCATTATCACACTCAGCATTTGTTCAAACAGTTCAACCCCATAAATCACTAATGTATATACTTTATACGAAATTGAATTATACAGAACATTAACTGTTTTAGAAATTTAAAACACTATATCCCCGACTGGTGATCCCCCCCCCCCCCCCCCTGCTCTCTACGTACTGTCCATAAAAAGATTACTTTGGCTGCCACAACACAAACCTATAATAATTCCGCACAATACATACCTTTTCATTACTCAAGCTTCTGAAAGGTGACGTATTACTTACCTGGGGTTGAGGTAATGTTAAGACGTGTGTTGTCAAAAACTATCATTGAAAAACATATTTTTATATGGCATGAAACCGTACGTTATAAATGTCTAACAAAAGTTGTTTAAAAATCCTTGAACTGAGTACTGTGGCCATTTGCAAATAATTACTGACACCATTCTGATTTCAGATACATTTTACTACAGCCGTATTTCGTATGACTCACAACACATACTTGTGTGTGTGGAATTGCCATTTATACGCTCCTTTATTGGATGTGGTGGTTCCTTCAATTACCTCCCCTTGCAACCCCCCCCCCCCCCTCCCCCGCTGTTCAATCGAGCGCGGCGTCCGGAGCAATCATCCCCCCCGTCATCTGTTCGGTATATTTTAGCAATTATTATTTGACATACGTTTGAACCACATCTCATCAACCCCAGGCAGTGTGCAGAATCGTCCACTGAGGAGGGTTGTGTGGGAATCGGGGGAATAGAGTTTAGTTTGCTGACAATGTGGGCCATCATTGCTTCTGAGCGATGTGCAAACTTTTTATTCTCACAGACGAATAGTGTTGCTTTTAGTCGTCGTTCTGCAAAATAGAAATTAAAGATCTGAAAAGAAAATACTGGAAAAGATGAAGAGTTTAGGCATATTATCTCTTCTTCAAGATGGACACATAACACCCGTGAACAAAATGACATAAGTAAAACAGTTATCAAATAAATGAAATTAATACTCAGCGAAGACAAAATAAAGCAAAAAAACATTTCCTACTGTAAGAATGTACATAAAATATCAGTGTAAATGACAATTAATGACAAACGAATACTATGGAATATCAATCCAAATCAAATATCCACAATGATGCGAAAAAATCAAATTCATATACGAAAATAATAAAAAGAAAATTAAGAAATAAAACAATGTGAACAAATAAAACAAACAGTTAAATTACAGAAAATCAAGGTACCGGAAGCTAAAAGTTAAAAAGTACACTCATACAAACTTCGTGGCACAGGTATTGCACTATCTGAATAGCACAATCACATAATACATAATATACTGTCTCGTCTCCCACCAAGAAATTAGCACTGTATTTACACTTACAGGATAGGTTTCAGTACGGTTATGAGTGACTTACGACTTTTGTGACGTAGGAGTGTATGTGTATATGGTTTACCGTTTTTACAAAATTCGAAAACTTTTCAGCATATTATGCATGCACTCGCAAAATTGGAAAGACTACATTTTAGTTATTTTTTTTATGTTCTCGTAACTTCAAATTCATGAACCTCTGATGTAGGCCTATTACAAAAGTTTATACAGTCAAAGTTCAAGGCAAATGCCATACACACACGTGGCACACGCCTATAAGTGGTAAATTAACATAACTCGAATAACTTGAAAATAGTAGTGAAACAGTAGCTAGACAGCAAAGATGTCGCTAATTAATCACATTTTGTTTGTAAATGTATAGAGTTGAGACTGAGGGCCACACGACTACCGTTTGCAGCGTCTAGTTTATTAGCTTGTTTTACATTTACATAATATCTTTCAGAGAAAATAGACATGCATCATTGGGACGTTAATATTTTTGTTAGCTGTCAAACCATACGCCACAGAGATCGCTTTTAGAGTGGCTGATTTACGCTACTAGAGATCTCTGTGATTCGGGTGGTTATGGGTTCGAATAGCAATCCCATCCCCGAGCACGGGCAACTCGATGGAAGGTCACACAATAACAGTGTTTATTTTGTATCTGTCTGAAAAGAAACACAATAGTAATCTACATTCTACAGTACACAATACATAGCTGTCCTATGAATCCTTGAATCAAATATATAAGGTACTGCATGGTTATACAAATAAATAAATAATTATAATAATATAATTATATTATAATTAAATAACGTCATATAGTAGTAGACTATAAAAATCGAATTTCGTGTTCTATTATATATTTTTATACTAGTATTTTGACCGACGGGTGAAATAACACGAAAAATATTTAATTTCATTAAAATTGTCCTGGACCACGAAGGCCTCGTAGGTCAATTTAAAATATATGCATATATATAAAATAAAATTAATTAATTAGCACACGATTAAAATGATCATATTGTACATCAAAACAATAACATTCTCAAATTAATAAAACAATAATTCTCTAAAACAAATCTATTTTTGTGATCTTACGGTAAAAATTACACGACTTTGAAGATAATTTTAGCCTCTCTAATCTTCAACCAGTGTAGATTTACCCTTCTCATCGATTCGCTAAAACTCTTATACCACATCACGTTGAATACTTTTAATTAGTTAGCCGGATCAGTCGTCCCCCTTCCCATTTCCAATCGCTGCTGCTCTAAGTCGAAGTGTGAGGGGTGGGGGTCGAGTCTGTTGTCTGATAGGCCTTCTGTTAATTACACTCCGGCCCCAATACGCGTGGCTGTCAGTTGCATGTGATGCCCCCAATGTCCTGCCTGCACTTGTTTCTAACGAACACTGAGATGCAGATACCTCCGAATTGATTGCAAATGACGTCACCATGTCAGTGACATAAGATTCCCCCTCCCCCCTTGCGACAAAACGAGCACACCCACCCACACGGGTGTGGTTGCTAAGCCTATATAAGCTATATCGGAAGGGATATCATATACAAATCGTTCTTTGTTGTGCGACCGACGAAGGGACAATCGTTTCGCATCGAACTTGATTGAAAGCTATAATCTCGAGAATTATGTTTCCACTTTTGATGTATAGAAAGAATTAAGTAATAATGTAAGGCGGCTTTGTAGACGCGTGTCTATGAAGGCGTGTCACTTAACGCCATCATGTCGGTTCAGTCGTTATACCATTACTAGCCCCATAATGTGTATAATAGTCTCATACCGACCTCGGATCCTTATCTGCTACACCCGTTTCATGCAGATTGTTCTTTCACACATTCGTAAAGGCGGTTTGCAATGCTTAGTAGTGTACAAGTCTCATTAGTCACGCCCGTTGTGTTAGGAATTTTCAGGTATCCAACCCAAGGTCGTTAATGATCCCTAATAGACCTGTTTCAAGTAGATGGTAGGAATAAGAAAATACTGGACTCGGCTATTTCGTAAATTTGAGATTATAGTTACGAATTGGGGCATCTTTAGTCGAAAGTCGACTAGTATTAAATTGAAAATGGTGTGTCTCTTTTCTTTTAAAATTCACAACAAATTTACGTGACATGGAGAGAAACAAAATTTCCAATCGGTTGGTCACTCTAATATTAAAAAAACACCTAAATGGTTATTATTCGAATCAGGACGACTATTGTTACAACAATCACAGTTTAGAAAAACTACGATAAAGCATATTTAATTTGTGGTAGATTGTGAAATCTACCCACACATTGTTCACTTTAAAATTGTTTGTTGTAACAATGCCACCCATGATTCGAGTAGTTGCAGGACTACCGCTCGCTTCACGCTTGCAACATGGTTATGTTTTGCCTATGCGTGAACATAAAAAAAATAAAGATATTGTGTTTGGGATGCCTTCAAACCACCATGCACCCTTTGTCAACAAAAAAATACGCTGGCGGCTAAAGAGGAGTAATACACGGTATTGCAGAAGGCATATAATGCGCCTGCAGGATTTTTGCCGGGGGGGTCAAAATATGAACAACATATTATGCACGGACTGTTTTTTTAAATAGGGACTGCTTGTTTTTGTTAGTCTCAAATGCCCACAAACCCTAGATCGATCGTGGGTCTTTTTTTAGGGAAATTACATTTTTATTATTCTTTTATATTTCACTTCCTACTCATAACCTTCATTTCATTTCATTACTCATCAGCTTACCCTAGACTTTAGATTTACTTATTTATTTCATGACGCATAATTATTGAATGTCTGGATATGGACAGATTTTGAATCCTTTTATAATAAATAATGGCGAAACAAAAATAAAAGTAATTATTCAGGAATCAGGATAGAGATGATTTGACAAATTATTGTTGTAAATGATATCATCCAAATTTGAAAATTTAAATTAGCAATTTAATAAACATTCTTGTACGTAGTAACTGGAGACAATTAGGAATTCCATATATTAAATGAGAAGAAATTAAAGTAAAACTTTAATCTCGGTTCCCTCAAAGTAGGGTCGAAATCACAACATTTCACCATCTGTAATACGAACATCTGTGTAATTTACAAACGCTCGGTATTTGAGTAAATCGTTCGTGTGCAAACACATTTACCACCCATCTCTCACAGTGGCATCCATACCATGCAAAACAATCTACAAACTATTTATGCCGATATTGAAAATAAACCCGCATTTATTGTATGCTCGCTCGGCCGCAGTATTTATGACGTCCTTATACACAACCACGCTAAACAGACATCGTGATAAATCTAGGGAGATAAAATCTGATGCATATCAGTACAGAACAGCAGCAGCAAAACAGTAAATAAAACAACTAACAAAATAACAACCAACGACGCCGCGACTTGGCCTATCCTCTTCGTCTGGCATAAAACCAGAGAGCAGACAAAACAAAACACTTCTATTTGCCAGAGGAGCGATAAATTCAAGTGGCTACGAGATGAGCTCGCGACATCGATTTATCTCGAAGACAGTGGCGCCAGCGGCGGACGACGCGAACACTTTCCTACGGCGCCAAACACTCTAGATGGCGGTATGGAGCGGAAGATACTCGGTAAAGAGATGATTTAATGAGGATACTTGCAAGATAATTTGCATACACATTCAGTAGATGTTTCCACGGAGTAAACGTAAGCATGCATCGTGTACACTGTAGAAGTAAAACATGTAACCAGAGGTCGCAGATCTCATTTTCCGGATCACTGATAGTGATCGACTCATTAAACCCGATTACAATAGAGGGTTCGATCTGAGATTGAATTCAATTCCAGGCAACTCTCTTCAACCCCGCCAGAAGCAAATCTCGAGAGTGAAGTAAACAATCGAGAACTGGACCAAAGTCTTGAAATCTCTTGATGGACTGTGCGGGTGGCGGCCATCTTGGTGATTATTACAGTGTTGCCATGGAGGAACAGTTGAAGACAATTCTAGTAGAAATAAAACAAACCATCTCGTTAAGATAAGGCGTGTTTTTAAAAATGAAATTGATTTCTTTGGTAATTTGTGATTTTTATCTTTATTTTAAAATTTTTTTAAATTTTAATCCTAGCACTGTTTGTATGCACAATTTAAAAATCATTCCCGCTCTTCTTCCAGGTTATGCTTAGACCACATGGCCGCTGTGACGTCACGTGGAAACTACGAATTCGGATTTGATCGGAAAGCTCTCAGCGCAATGCACTCACTCATGCATCGTGTATTTTACGATTCTTACTCGTACTCGTAAACTCGGCTTCTGAAAAACTTTTCAATCCAAATACTTATGAACTAGATCCAGATGCAGTTCTGGACGAGCTCTGTATACAAACACGGGTAGCGGAACGTCTAGCATCACATCAACAGCTACACGAAGCAATAGCGCTATAAAGATAAACCTATCCATCCGTACACGTCAGCGCGGGCGTCGTGCGGGCGAAGGGGGGGGGGGGGGGGTCGCCCACCCGCGCCTCTATTTTTAGCGGACGCGCCCCCACAGTAGAGTTGCATCTAATCTATAATTTACTGCCTTTCCCTCCGTCCAAATGATGCACTGATGCCTCTTCGTTTGCATAATACCGTGTTGTTGTCTTGTTGGGTACATTTATGACGTAAAACGGGGCTACGACCTTTTTATCCCATTCTGCCCCTGGTCAAACCGCTTATTAAAATGCGGCTTTTAGCTTTTGCAAGGGCAAAATTCGCCCATATTAGGGTGTCGGCTAAATCGGTGCTTGGAGGCTGTTTCCCATGGGTTTCAGGTATAGGCTCATTCATTCAACCCTTCCTTATACTACGGCACGGAGGCACGTGGCACTTCAAGCCTTCGTACGTGAATAGGTGCGTTCGACTTTCGACCTATCGACTACGATTCCACCATGGGTCCCATACCCCATCAAGTAAATGTCACCAACCCTGTTGAGATCATAATAAACTACGGAATTATAATTAAGCGAGCGAAGCGAGCGTTTCCACTTGACTCTTATGGCACTTCGTTCTGTTTTTTTGTTTGTTTGTTTGTTTGTTTGTTTGTTTGTTTTTTTTTTTTTTTTTTTTTTTTTTTATGTCCGTCGATAGCGGTCGAACGGAAAGTCCGATCAACTTGAAATTTGGACCATCCACAAGCCTCGATGTGGATTGAAGGTGTATAGTTTTGAGGCAAAATCGTTCGAAAAGTTACAAAGTTACACCATAGTTACTGCAAAATATTTTTCTGAAACAAAATGGCGGCAAAATGTGAGATAGCCAGATCTTTCTACAGTATTTTCCGGTCACGAATATGTTAATGTTATGGCGATCTGATAAATATTGGCAAAGTTACACGAAAGTTACTCGAAAATATTTTTCTAAAACGCAGTAACGGCAAAATATGAGGTGGCTATCTTATAGTAAATTTTTGTCCGGTCACGAATATACTAATGTTAACTCGATCCAATACGTATTAGAGGCAGAAATTACATTTCTATTGCTGTCAATAAGTGTTAGTAACGGTGGCGGACCGTGTTGAAAACATGACCACGAAAATTCTTAGCAACGCACATTGCACTGCATACAACAATGTCGGAAAGTATAATAGCCATGGAAATAAGAACAATTTTTGCAATGCGCATTCTTGAATTGTTAATTGTTGTTCGTATTAGCATTGAAAACTTTTCGTCAGAAAGTTCGTAGATATTGACGCGCTCGCTTATCAACGCGTCAAACAGAGCGTTTTCCTAGTAGTATCTCAACTCAAGTGAGCTATTCAATCTCTATATCTGCATTCAACTCTCCAGACTTGAAATCCTTACGCAAGATTCCATGGAACTCCAAAGCGTGCACATACTTGTTAATCAATGCCGACTTGTATGTAAATCTAAAAGTGAATTATAGTAATGCTAAACATAATTTAAAAAAAGCAACAAATCGTGGCAAAGTTTAAAAAACCAAAATGTTTCTAGATTGGCGAACTTCAACCAGAAAAAATGTGTTGCTCCAAATCGCAATTTCTATCATTTTTGAAGTTGTTCTAAGCTGTGGTTAATCACAAGTAAATCTGTGACATTGAATTCAATAGCGCACGCAAGAAAAGTACAGCATGCGATTACGAGGGTATAACCTTCTCAGATATGTAAATAGCTCTACCCCGGAACTACAATTATAGGCGCAATAACACCCGTGAACGAGAAATTGACCGTGTAAACATGGAAAATAAAGGAATGCAAACATGAGAATGGTGGACTGGTATCAATCCTAAAAACCCAATATGAACGCATTCAAATACAATAAGAAAATCATGAATTTGGGAATGGGAATAAATGTTTTTTTCAACAGATGAAAGGAGAAATACAAATGACCACGAGTATTCCTTTGAACCTACGAATAATTGTTTAATGTCTTGAGTTTTGATGTCCATCCACTGAAATTGGGGTCGTTTAAATGCTTTAAGAAGAGAAGCGAGCAATTATAACGAAGTGGACATATTTGTCCACGTCCGTTGAATCCAGTTCTTTAGATTTTCAACAGTTTTTACAGTCGCATCCCTGGCTTGTGGTTTGTTCCACACGACACTATAAAACAAAGAAGATAAACAGAAATTCTTCCGATCCTTCAATTTCTTTCAGAAGATCTTTGTTTTCAAACCTCTACCTCACTCAAAATCTTGTGGTAGCCACCAGCTAACCAGATGAGTCGATTGAATGCCTTCATGTCTGTCAATATTTAGCGTGCCGAGATCTCTTCAAAATGCTTCCATACACGGGTTTGCCTCGGGGAGGATATCACAAATTCTCCAAGTTCTCACGCAGTAGCAAGAATTCTTCCTCCCTCAACTGATCTGCGTGACAGCCACGCGAGGGCACCAGCACGCAAACACTGCCCACTCGAAGCTCACTCGTGTGTTGAAATCACTGTAAACTGTAGACTAATGAAAACAAATTCTTTACCGTCATATTTGATTAGTGGGTTTCTGAATTCAAACTCCCTAGGCGAAGAGTGAACACTAATTAAACGTTTCTTTATTGGAAAAATAATCGGACCGTTTCACGTAAACGTTTTTAATATAATGAACACCAGTAGGCAGCCGTTCAAGGTAAAGAACACAAAACAATCGCTCGAGGCCCAGTTTGGTGCTTCAGTAGTGGCGTGGACGTGGGTTGAGGACAGCTTGCTTCCAACTTGTAACTTGTAAGCGAGGGGCATTGGTTAGTCTGAAGGACTTACCTTTGCTAGTGTGGCCTGGCTTGCTTGTAAGAGGTTAATTTGTAAGTAAGGACAACTGGACGGTATGATTTGATAGTTGATAGTGTAATATGGAATGTGGATTGATTGCTAAATTAGCAATTACTTGCAGCAATGGATAGTCTGAAGGAGTATGTACTATGTAGTTGCTTGATGACAGGTTTCACTTGTAGGTAAGGTGCAATGGATTGTGACGTCAAAGGGCTGAAGCAGTGTCTAATGATAGGGGTTGGTGCACTGGATAGTGAAGGGTGAGTGGATGATATGAAAGAGTTAATGATAGTGAAGTGTACATTGCTTTGCTGACAGGTTTTATCATGGAAGGAAACTGCACAGGTCTGCATGGATGGATTGTCGTCAAGAGTCTCTCATAGGCATAGTCATCGGTCGGCACTTTAGTGACCCCTCCGTTGGATGTTCTTGCTGAGACTTCTCGAGTGCTTGGTCCATGACACCGAACTTGAACATGAAACGTCTGTTTCGGTTCTCAAATACTCGTGTTCAGTCAAGAGTAATCTTTGTTTCAGTGTTCACCATTTCAAGAAGTTTAATCTCACGAACGAGAATACCTTTTTATCAGCTATAGCCTACTTATTATTACTTATACAGTTACAGACTGACTATAACCCCAACGTAAGTCTCATGCCAACCTCAGAGCTCTATCTAATGTCCCTTTTATGCACTCTGTTTCAACGGAAATAAACAGATTCAATAAAAGTTGCATGGTTTTTTAAATTTTATTTACCTGAGTTTACATTTCTGATATATCATGTTTTTGTTATGATGCTTATACTGTAATAATACCATAAAACCATTTGAAAATTTAATTGAATTGAAGTTGAAAACTAGTACCAGAACTTTATCATTGGGGAATATTTGGTATATAATTGACATATACAAACACAATAATTGTGAACAATATTAATTTACCACAGGGCTCTTATTGAATTAACTCGGCTTATAGTGTACACTTTCTAGAGTACCCGAGATTCATCCACCTCGCAAATAGTACAGTAAACAGTGACTTGGGGCTCTTGAGACTGAGAGATCTGTTGGCCGCGAGTCGTAACGACGACGTGACAAACGCCCCCCCCCCCCCCCCCTCCCCCCCCCCTCCCCCGCCCCTCCCCCGCCCACTAAGAACCAATTACACACTTTTATTTTATTGTTTTCAAAAGAAGGTTCAGCCATGCACACTCGACAATGGGTGTCGTGATGGCAAGGTTGCCAAATTGTGCGAGTAATGGCGTTTGCCGCGCCACGTTTGGTTCTTCGTTGTGGTGACCGTTGCCCGTAGAGAGGGCTCTCACCTCGCAAGAGTTTCTATCACTCTTGCTGATCGTACTATACAGAGATTACCGAAAGTTTGAGATTCGAGACATAGATGTGGTTGAAAATTGTCTGGATTTCTTATACTGGATGTTGCAAATCATGCAATGCAATATTCATCTCGGTGACTGTTCAATCAAACATAGAAGAATTTTAATTTATTACCACTATTAAGAATTACCATTAGTGTGCAATGGTCTACTAACAATATGTTTTGCGTTATAATTGCGTACATTAGAATTTATTGTTTCTAAAATTTAAATATTTATTTAATGAGGAGGACAGTAAACAAAATTAAACAATTTATACTATTATGAAGCAATAGGAAAACACTGACAAAATGAAATGCCAAACAGAACATACAAACTAAACTTCTAAACTCAGGTCTCAAGTCTCAAACTACTACAGAAAAGAAAAAATTGAACAAGAAAAATTAATTAGGGAAAAATGTTATAATCTAAATAAATTTAAAATATGATAATATAATAAATAAAATCAATAATGAACTCACATATAACGGAAAAAAGAACGTGCAAATTACTTCTCACAAAAAGAACAATAAGGAACCACACTGGAGAGTGCAACAAAAAATGAAAAGAAAAAAGAAAAACAGCCTCAAAACTTTCCAGTGCGTCAGTAACCATTATTAAAAAATAATTACCGTTAGTTTACTCGGCACTGCCATGTTCTGAAGTTCAATCATAATAGATGGTTGCTGGAAATATTGACGGCGATCTGCTTCATGATTGTATAAATTATGTCTTGTTAATAAAATAATATTAATATTTGTCGTAAGGACAACTCATGTCCCTCTCAAAGTAACTATATACACATATTGTGGTGAATAGTTTTAAGAATTTTCCGTGGGCTGTTAGTATGACTCAAACCCAGCATTCCCCCTGACTGACTGAGAAATACCTCGGAAAAACCTTCCGTTAGGATTACCGGAAGCGGGTATCGAAACATCAACTTACCGAATAAGAGCCTCGTGTACTAATACTGATCCATCTCTATTGGTGAATAATGTCTTGAATTGAAACCAAAGAAAAGAATTGAGTTTGGGTGGAATCGAGCCAGAGGCTATTTTCCTCATCGACGCCTCTATTGCACGTCTTGATAGCTGGTAGCAAAGATAGTATTAGTAAGATATACCCTGTCGGTTGATAGTATATGAAGTCATTACAATTATTTTCTGTGGGAAAAATGTGACCAGATATCTTTTTTTCTTTAGATAGAAAACCTTGGGAAAAACCTTCAGTCAGGTTTGCCGGTGGCAGGTATCGAACCGGTGACCTTCCGAGTTAAAGTCTCGCATGTTACCGCCCAGCCACCTTCATCGGTTAGTACAAAATCAAATCAGCAATTTGAAAATAATGCTCATTTTAAAACTTATATAATAGTTTAGTACTCAGTTAGCCTATCCTTTTCTAATGAATTAAAAAAAAATGTATGCCCCGTAAATGTCTACGCACAAAAGGGTTTGCGTGACTATTTCGTTCCTACGATGGTTCAAATTCCCAAGAAGGCTGCAGTGTATTTCATGCCCATGGGCAATAGAACATTTCCACCTGCACACTGCACAAACCACTACCCCTTGCACGGAAAACATTTCTCTTGTTCTCTTTGTACGAGTGATTAGTGAAATGGTATAGCCGAATAAAAACTTGATCTAATTATTGATGAATTTCCAAATTAGTCAGACGAGAAAAAAACGTAATACACCCGTCTTGACGGAATTTTGCCTCGAGTAGGCGAGTACCCCATGGCACTTCCCACAGCGCGTCAGGCATTTGTTTTTTGCCCTGGAGATTTGAATGGGCCGTCGGGTTTAAAATGTTCGTCTAATGAAGTGGCTTGTTTCAATGTTCACACGCAAGCGAGGTCTGGGACGGGAAGCGTAGCAACTATAGCAGCCACACATGCTCGGCAGGTCCAGACGTGGTCCTCCACACATGGCGAGGTGTCGGCTTACACCTGCCTCGCTGCCGGAGTCTTCGAACGCCATTCCCACCCAAGTTTGACCATTGCCACTGGCGAGGTTCATAGCTTGATGTTATCGCCACCCGAATTTAGAGGAAGATAAAGTGTAAACAACAGATTGTTGACGAATAGGTCATGTGGTGGTTTGGTTTGGTGTTTAACGACGTACTCGACAGCTTATGTCGTATGACGTCTCCGAATCAGATCAATTACACAACGCAGGGGTCGTCACAAGGGGAATCCAGCAAGGGAGGGCAGAGCCAAGTGGGATGAGGAATCTTCGTGGGGGAAAAGGGACAGGAACTCCTTTTGTTGCCTCTTACGACTGGCAGAGTCACCCTGAGCCTACACTACTCCGGACCCATCACACAACGCAGGGGTCGTCATAAGAGGAATCCAGCAAGCAAGGGAGGGCAGGGCCAAGTGGGAGTAGGAATCTTCGTGGGGGAAGAGGGACAGGATCTCCTTCTGTCGCCTCTTACGACTGGCAGAGTCACCCTGAGCCTACACTACCCCGGGCCCATCAATCGCCGTGGTCGTCATAAGGGAAATCCAGTGGTGGATGGAAGTTACGGTTCACGAGGGGTAGGGCGTTTAATGGGCGTTTGATCGTAAAGAGGGCTGGCATGTATGAAGAAGAATAGTGTGAAAGTATGAAAAGAAACAATGATGAAGGCTGTATGAGTTGAATAAATTAAAAAAATTACAAATGACATGCACAAGAGCCCTGTTTGCTGGCACCGGTGACCACGAGGAGGGACCCACCTCGACCGGAGCGATGATGTTTTCTGGACCTTGAAAATTGGAAAGTTGGAAGTTTCAGGAATTCTTGTTCTACAGTAGATTAGCCTAAGAGATCCTGAGGAGTGGAAATACATGAATGTTGATATCCGTGTCAATGTCATTATGAGCCCGAACACCAACATTACCGTAGATTTTAAACCAAATTCTAAATATCAACACGATTATTAGCATATGAATACAAGGCATTCATTGACACATGAAGCATTACTCCATATTGTATTAGTGTCGTATGCATAAACCCTCGTCATTACGCGAATGTTGATGCTGTTGTTGTTTATGTGCAGTAGCCGTATTGAATATTATTGAAGCTTCAACAACGCCTTCGTCTTGAAACCACCCAAATGAAGATGATGAAATGGCTGCATCCATTTTCTCATACATCTTCATTGATCATTCCATCCATCTCAATTTCGACTGTAAAGTGATTTGGATTAACAAATACCTCATTTGAGGCAATCATGCTAATAGAATTAGGAACTGTGTGTGGGTGATTATATCATATATGAAGAATGCAGATGAGACAACATCCAGGATTCGAACCTAGAACACAGGATCCATTCAAGGTTTGTTATACCAAACCGAGCAAGGCCCGCGGATTCACCAAACTTTTAGCCTCACGAAGGCTTGTAAAATACACCATGCATTTTGTATGCAATGTTTAGCGAATTTGGACCTTACGGGCATCGAGTAAAAATGTTCCAATACATAGTTTGACTGATTGACTCTTGATTATCTGTAGAACACAAGTATGTATGTGTGTTTTTTATGACTGACGTTCCTCCCAAGACAAAAATACGTATCCGCATCCGCATATGCGACGCGTCAGTTTACCATCTGGTCGGATGCCCCCCGCCCCCCCCCCCCCCCCCCCCATCGTCGCCCCCGCGCGAATCCGCTACCTCTGTTTTCACAGCTATTAAACGTCATCTCTTCTATTTCTGTCTTCCTTCACATCCTCTTCTCCAAACCCCTTTGACTCTAATAAATCTCCGATAATAATTGTCAACATTTTGTAGTTCGTTCCCAAGGCGGTGAGCTAGGAAGGGCGCGGTGGCTGTGAAGCGTGACGTCACCTCCTTAGGGCGGCGGTGTCTTTGAGACTGTCGATACACAATGTCCTTGTATGACTCCCGTGCACAGTGTTGGTTGGCGCCGACCTCAAGACATATACACGCCCGCCATATTGGCGCCTGCCCGATCAAGACGCGATCTTTAATTCATAACAGGTGTAGTAATCATGGCGTCTTCAACTAATGGCACAAGATAGCTAGTCGAGTTTAAATTAGTAATTAGATGTGGAGCCTTGGCAATGATCGTACGTACAATGTCTACGATTGCTCCCATATCTGGAAACTTGACTATACGACTCTAAAAAATGGTATCTTCTTAATAAACCTGAGACGTTTATGAACTAAGACGTTTCTAAATTCTGGTTTACGCACGAATAGCAACTGATAAACCGCAGCAACATGTATCATCTATTATCCCCCTGTGTGTTGTCGGCATTTGCATGGATTTGCTGTTGACATGATAATAGCGGGGACTGTGAAACGAATTCAAGAAGCCGCTATTATAAGCGTAGTATGTGATTATAAACCTACGTCAGCTTGCATCACCGGGCTCAGGCTGTATACTTATCTTAGTGGCCGTTCTGCCTGCCAGTGTCATTATATCCATCTTGTTCTGTCCTCCGGGTATATTTTTGTACACCAGCGTAAGAAAGTCAATAATATAAATAACAGCAACAATGCTAGCAATAGAATTAGAAATGGAAATAAAAAGGATTAAAAATCATTATAATAAAACAACAATTAAACAAAATGTCGATAATAATAACTAACCCTCCCTCAATGCTCATACCAATCTCAGGTCCTTATCTACTACCCCTTTCATGCATGCTGTTTCAACGGAAATCAACAGATTCCTGGCTTGTTTTCACACATACGTAAAGGCAGTCTTCCGCTTAATATAGTGCAAAAGTCACGCCCACTTGCTTCGAATTTCCAGGTATCCAGAATAAGGTCGTAAATTATTCCTAATGAACATGTTTTAAGTATAGATGGTATAGGGACCTTCCGAGTACGATTTGACTCGAAATTTCATTTATTTATTTATTTATTTATTTATTTATTTATTTATTTATTTATTTATTTATTTATTTATTTATTTATTTATTTATTTATTTATTTATTTATTTATTTATTTATTTATTTATTTATTTATTTATTTATTTGTTTATTTATTTATTTATTTATTTATTTATTTATTTATTTATTTATTTATTTATTTATTTATTTATTTATTTATTTATTTATTTATTTATTTATTTATTTATTTATTTATTTATTTATTTATTTATTTATTTATTTATTTATTTATTTATTTATTTATTTATTTATTTATTTATTTATTTATTTATTTATTTATTTATTTATTTATTTATTTATTTATTTATTTATTTATTTATTTATTTATTTATTTATTTATTTATTTATTTATTTATTTATTTATTTATTTATTTATTTATTTATTTATTTATTTATTTATTTATTTATTTATTTATTTATTTATTTATTTATTTATTTATTTATTTATTTATTTATTTATTTATTTATTTATTTATTTATTTATTTATTTATTATTTATTTATTTATTTATTTATTTATTTATTTATTTATTTATTTATTTATTTATTTATTTATTTATTTATTTATTTATTTATTTATTTATTTATTTATTTATTTATTTATTTATTTATTTATTTATTTATTTATTTATTTATTTATTTATTTATTTATTTATTTATTTATTTATTTATTTATTTATTTATTTATTTTTTTATTTATTTATTTATTTATTTATTTATTTATTTATTTATTTATTTATTTATTTATTTATTTATTTATTTATTTATTTATTTATTTATTTATTTATTTATTTATTTATTTTATATATAAAAACTGATTTACAAAGGAGCATGTGACTTTAGCGATGGTATTATATCGTCACAGTCATGTTCAGTCTTGATTGAGTGTATTGATAATGTGTTGTTGTTCTTCGTGTCTCTGACAACAATTGTCTCCGGGCACCTGAACAGTATGACCGTTGAGTGAGACGGTATGACATGGGATGGGATGGGTGTAACCATGGGATGGGTAGAAGGCAGCGAACAGGTTAGTGGTGCCTCCAAGTCGCAAGGGACCAGCTGGCACATCTTGTTACGTCATGTTCGCTAGTTCTACTTGGTTCTACACCCACCAGAATGACACGCAACAGGACATGTCACTTCGTGCAGTGGTTCCCACCCCCTCCCTCCCTACACAAGGAAACCTGTTCGCTGGCGCCTGGTGTGCTGGAGCGAAGATAAGGTCACAGCACGATTAGTATGACTTATAAGGAAATAAAAAAATACCCTACGGGCTCAGCCAGATGTTGAAACCTTGTTTATGGATGGTAAAACCATGTCGCCTCCCATCGTAGGGTTGAAGCAGAAACCGCAGCCACTGCTGTTTTATGCCAGTGACATAAATGACAAACAGGCTGCGCAAATAAAAGGTAACAATCTATAATGCAGTAGGATGAGGCTGGGCTCAAGTCATTTAGTTATTACCACCTGTTGGATAATTTAATGAAAATGTGCATTCAGGTGTTTTCTTCTTTGATGGATGCAACAGCTGCCGTGAATCGTGACCATGATAGTTTTATGTTACCCGTTGTGAATTATAAAAACGGCGTCATCTTGCAGTATCCGCATATGACGTTGCACTTCATTTTGTTGTGCCTGTCTGAACAAATATTTAGTCCGTAGGAAAAAATAGTATGTGTGTACTTTATTGATAATAATATTTTATTAAAGTTTCTGCCTTTATGATAACATACACAAGAAACAAAAACACAAACAGGAAACAGCTGGGCTCGGTATTGCTTTCTCAGTTTCTTCGTAAGGATTATGACAATTTCTAGACAAAAAGCTTGAATAGAAAAAGCATCCATCCAAAATTAGTTTACACATTTGATTTTTACACATTTGATTTGGGAGAATTTTATGTACCGGAAAAATTGTTATTTTTTTTTCCCTCAAAGCAAAGGGATGAAAAACAAGAATTATGTTTGTGTAATTGTGGTTCGAAATTCAAATCGTAGGGTCAATAAACGTCAAAATAAAATGTATTCCTCCAGAAAGAACATCAATAAGAAATAAATTTAATTTTAGGGGTTCACATAATGCCACAGTGTGTGCCAAAACGATATGTTTGTTTCAATTCATCGTTTGGTTGGTTGAAGTTCAAATGTTCTCCATAAAGAAACTCCCTTGTCTCCGTCAGTCTTTTTGTGGTTTTCAATGGCCCAACCCAAATATATACTCTTCTTCTATTGACAACTTGAATGCCGCCAATGTTCATACATTTCGGCCTCCATTATGGGGCCGTTGTGATCACGTGACTTCTACCTATTTGTACATAATTTTGCAAGGATGACTGCATGAAAGTCGAAAAACACATTGAAAAAGGGAAGCAAAACTGTATTCTCTTTTCTAGCCCGGACACATTATTATACCAACAACCAGTTTATTTCAGGGTACAAAAGACACAAACCAGTAATCCCTTAGTTTGTGACCTGTGCTGGATGTGTTATTTAGATTAGCGTCGCCGCCATGAATACAGCAGCGACCAAGCGCGATGACTGAACGCACTGGAGTGTGGTCCATAGCAGAGCTTGTCGGCTTGTATAAGTGGCCCGGGTTTGTTTCCTGCGTCGCCGGCCCGGAAGGGGGGTGAGGGCCCCCCTCCTCACTTGGCGCCAACAGTGTCTGGTTCCACCGCGGGGGGTCGCATGGTCGCGCCACATGCGTCGCTCGGTTCGACCTATCGCAGACAGGTGGATCCTCTTTCACGTCATGGCTTTTGTTACTAAACTCAAATCTGTTTCGAGGAAATCATAAAAAATTGACTATGAAATTATCACATGTCATAATGTCTCTGACACGACTAAAATTCATAACGTGAATCACTTTGATTGGAGATTACTATCTCAACTGCTTGATTGTACTTGAATTGTTGTACATTGTAGTTGTGTAGGAGGAAGTTGACACTGGACATGCTCATGATACAATAATATTCCTGCAAGGAAGGATATCGTTGGTCATTGGGACATGCCCAATGCGAGAACAATAACATTGCCACTTGTCAGCCTGGCGAATTAGCACAAGTATAGGCTAGCGAAAGTGTCCTGAAAGTAGGTATTGTAGGCTAGCTATATACGGACACCAGCATGGGGAAAGTAATAGAAGAATTATTTTAATGAACTAAAATCACCTTTTTTTACCGGATCAATTAATTATTTACATTTTAGCTGGGTCATTGTTTTGCAAGTACGTGAACGTTTTCAATTTGAATAATAGGATACATATATATATCTATAGAATAAAAAATAATCGTTTATCAATAGAGATTGTGGGTCATAACGAACTGCCAATGTCAGACACGGTGTCAAAAGCGGCAGCTTTGTCCCCTAATAGTTTTTCCTAATGGGACAAGAAAAGATGCATTATTGTTTATTATGAAATAAGAAAAAGTTTTTTTCCATTCTTGCCCTCACATCGTAGAACTAAATCAAGTGAGCGAACAAACCAATGTTATTGATGGGCGATGGCTTTGAGATTGGGCATCTGTTTTCGCTTTACCCAGCTAGGCCAGCAAGTTGGTTCTCATCCAACCCCTGCATGATTCATGTAGACAGCGAGAATAGGAACGCCTGCTGCACCAAACTCTCTGCAAATAAACAAACAGATGCTTACAGCTCCCCCATCTGACTTTTCAACCGGAAGTTAGAGGATACTAACTCAATTTTGACTGCACTTTCATAGGCGACTGAAATGAATGTGACGCAGACATCAACATATAGTTACCAAGTAATTCTTTGTATATGATTGGAATAAATGGGCACAAGTAAGTAAAACAGTACATTTTAATATTAGTACATCAATTACCAATTACAGTGATTTATTTATTCCATTAAAGATTCTTTTGTCTATCAATTTGAGAACCGATCTATGGATAAACCATCTATTTGAGCTTATTTGAGTAATAAGACATACTTTATTTTATTAAAAATAGTTAATTACATATTGTATTACGCTAAAAAAAAAAAAGGCCCAGGTTTTTCGTGGCGAAACATGTCGAACAAACATAGGAATGCCAATCCATTTATCCAACGACCAATTTGTATCACCCTTCCTTACTGTATAATTGGATAATTGATATCATATTGCTTTCTTACAACGTCGATCGTTATTGCGAACTATCGCCAAGCCACGCAACTACAACAACGTTAAAAATACATATGCCTCTACCAAACGGGTGAAAAATTCATAATCTGTGTACAATAACAAACGATGAGTAAATAAAGAAACATTTCACACCGAGTTCGAAATGAGATGAAGAAAAATAAGAAACACTTGGCATGAATGTTTGTGAATTGATAATGCATCATATCATGTTTCAAGATTGTTGCTACAGTAGTAATGGCAAAAATCTCTTTCGGTCCTCAAGTTTATTTCATGCATAAATAAACAACCTAAAGCCATCGCGACATTGAATCTTGAGAACAGTTTTCACTTATTAGTAGAAGCATATTCAATGGTAGAAGGTAGAGAAATTGAGAGTGAAACATTTCAACTACAGATTATCATAAAACACTACAGGATCCAACCGTTTCGATGGGAAATAATAAATTAAATGTCTAAATTCCTCCGATACCACCGTCCTGCGATCTGGAACATGGAATGCCTACTTGTTATCTTGTCCACAACGCAACCTCTCACCTTTAAAAAGATATTGTGGCTCCGTTATTTTTTCCTCCGTCTGCGATGGAGGTGGGGCCACTTGTCGGTGGTATTGTTGTGGAATGGGATGGTGTAGTGATTAGGCGCCTCTCAGACAAGCCACCTGTCTAGCACGTTGCCCCCCCCCCCCCCCCCCCTAACCGCGCAGTCGAGCAGGTGTAGCTCAACCGTGACCATTAGCCCAGATGAAGAGGCTCCGCTCCTGCTGCACAGAGTCCAGACTAATATAGAAGAAGTGACAACAACCCGATTATCAGGCTCTAAACGGCAGCAGCAACAATAGCAACAATACTGTAATTGGTTCAGGCAGATGCCCGCCCGTCAAGTAAGAGACGTTGATTCATACCCTAACACCATGCAATCCAGGCTCATATATATATATGCGAACAAAATTTTAAAACATATTGTTGGAAAGTTAATTGTGACTGTTTCTATCAGGATCGTGTGTCCTGGATAAAAATTCTCAAGAGTGCAAAAGTTAGGATGGTCTTGAGAATAAGACCAGAAAAAGACTTTATGACCTTTTGTGAATCCAGTGCCTGGATTCGTGTCAAGAACGTTTTTTTTCATTTCTGGAGTGAATTTTTGAGATTAATGTGATATGGGGGTACATACGGAAGCTAATAAATCCCCCCCCCCCCACACAACCACAAGCTCAACACATACTTTAACAACGAACATAGTCACCATCACAAATTCGCATGCGAGTTCCTAATATGCCATACGATTGCTTGAGCCTAACAGCCTCCGGCCCCCCAGTCTTATACTAACTAACCAACGATGAGTACAAACGAATTAAAAAATCGATTATTGAACGTCAAGAGTTCAACGGCCTCATCCCTCACAAGAGAGCTCGAAACATCATCGCAACACATCGTGTTTTGAACTTAGCCGGTATCAAAACGTTGCAATAAAATTATATGAAAAGTACCAACATGACGCGACAAAAAATATTGTAAACTACCATCGCATATAATGAAATTAATTTAACATTTATCCTGACCCCAATAACGACAAACGAAGTGGTAACACGATGCAGATGTCCAAAATGTGCTATATGTGAATCACAATGAAAGCTATTTCCACCCGGCAATATTTCCTAACATTAGGGTAATCAAGAACTCTAAAACTCAGCCTCATTCATTATAAGCCTAGAAAACAAAGCATTTAGCCTTGGTCCCATTCCCTGTTGACTGTTCGGTAGAGGATTTTGGCGCGTATTCGTCCGTGTTGAGTAACGAGCTGTGCTTGTGCTCTTTATTTGCGTCCCTACGTCCGGCGCCTGGCCCGCGCGACGCTCGAGCGCTGGCGCCAGTGGTACGACGACGTGGGCGTAGGCGGGGGTGGAGGAGGGTGGGGCACCTGAACCTCTCCATTATATGCGAGGAGACCTCACAGATCACAGCTACGCAAACAGGAGCTATTTAAAACACCGGGTGGCTGAGAAACGACGTAACCTCGTAACGTGGAACAGGCCAAGGAAAGGAAAGGCGAAATACTAAATTTATCATTGGGTGGGTGGATATTAGGAAACAAACCAATCCACCCACATAAGTAAACGTAGATGTGCATGGTTTTGTAATTCCAGTCTTGCAGTCGGAATAATCTCGAAGGTTCTTGAAAATAAATTAAGCGAGTTCAAGAAGATAATAGAATCGCCAAAACCTGTTATCAAAATGTCTGATTTATTGATCGATAATATATATGAACATGGTTATAGTATCCAGATAACCGAAACACACGTAACAGATCAGAGTTTAGCGTTGTCAACTGCAAATGCATTATATTCAGTTCAGGGTTGGATTCTCGCTTTGGGTTGGAGTTTTAGTCTTTGGAAATTGACATAAATGATACTTGTATACGGTGACTTTGCAGCCGTCCCAACAACGAAGTACACAATTCATTATATCCATTTTCCTAACCGAAAATCAGTAGACATAAATACAAATGTATTTATTTATTTTATTTATTTATTTCACAGAAAATGTAGCTTTTAATAAATATAGCAGATGTTGTGATCACTGGGTGTTTCTACTTCCGCGTTACATTTACTATCACGGTTTCACAGCCCCAGCGCACTCGTCGTCAGACACAGACAAGACAGGTGAGTTGACATGACGATCAACGGGACGGCCCGGCTGAGGCAGCATCCCGCATCGGCACGGCCCGGTCACGGCTCTGATGTACCATCTGGCAGATTGCGGCGGCGGCAGTGGCGGCGAAGAGCATTCTGCGCATAGCTACGTGCAATTATTCATGTTGGCGGACTGGCGCCAGCTGGACCTCACGACTGTACAGTCCGTTCGCAACACATTCGGCACGTTGCCTTGCCTGGCGACAACTGCCGCACTTGCCGAGACAAATTAGGACGGGGGTGATTTTTAACACTTAGTGGGGCGATTTTTTGTTGGCAAGTCACTGGAACATTTCGATTTAGCAACACGCGTCTTAATTATTTTAGGGAATTATGTGTGTTTACTGTTTACATGATGTATTTTAGTAGGGTAATTAGGACGGGATCTTTTTTTTTACACTTTAGGAGATGGTTATTCGTGGGCAAGTCTGTCACTGACACTTTTCGATTTAGCAACTTGTGTCTTAATTATTTGGATTATGTGTATTTACTGTTTACATGATGTATTTCAGTAGAGTAATCCTAAATTTAGACGAGATTTTTTAACTGGAAGATGATTACTCGTTCGTTGGCAAGTTATTGAAACGTTTCTATTTAGCTGTGTATGTGTTTATATGATGTATTTCGGTAGACACCTGTCGTTAGCGGTGATAAGTGGTCGTGGTGTGGCGTAGACCTCAATTCCTTTAAATTTACCAACATCACTGCATCACAAATACATGTTTGTAATTACATGAATCAAATAATTCACAACACAATAAGTACTCAACAATCACGACATACGATATGATTGAATAAGTGCCTAGTCAAACACATTTATCGAAATAACTTACAGATGCCTTCGTCATAGACATCGTGGTTTGTGACCAAAGATTACTAACTCTGTAATCTTTGTTTGTGACAAAACAGACCTCACTATTTGAGATTGGGGCTCGCTGGTTTGCTACGAATCACTCATCTATGACGAAACCATCTGTAAGATTGTTTCGAGGCAGGGGATGTTGAAACATACTATACCATATTACTTTCTATACCATGTCAAGTTACCAGCTGCTTGTAAAATACATGACATCAAACGGGCACATTAGAGCGAATCCTTATGGCAGCCTATGACATTGCTTAGAGATCTATTAGTGACATTGTTGTCTCCTTTGCGGTTGTCAATAAGAGGAACCTGCCAACAATGTGCAACATAGGCCTACTTCGGACCGGGGAGAATGCTAATAAACACGAATCCAAAAAAGTCATAGTCATAAACTATTCAGGTCACAATGCCTGGGATACCTTTTATGCAATATGTCCACTCAAACATTGTGATGGAAAACCATAGCCAAGAATTATTTATTTTTACCACTTAGCCAGCCTTCAAAAGTGTAAAAACAATAAATGTTTGCTTTAAATAAAATAAATAAATAAATAAATTCACATTTAGAGTCTACCCACTCAGTAATTAAACTGATTTGCAGTGGGGGACTTTAATTTAAAGTGACTAAACCAACCCTGTAGGCTTCGAACACCATCGACGAGTGAGCGATAACCAATCAAAGATCTAGATTTCAAATACGAAACATATGAATCAGTGATTGGACAGTGCGAACACCTGCGGACAAATGCCAGAATCAACAAGGCCGATTCAGAACAACTTTGAATTTATTGAGTGCTTTTTTTTAGGATGCATCAATAACTAAGATCATTTTCGCCTCCTAGATCATTATGGATTCATATGTTTTCACATCATTTACACTTTTTGCAACTTTGTGTCCAATTGGGCACAGATCCAATCGATCTTCGAACATTCTCGGTTGCCCCCGGTGATTATCCAGTTGTATTGCCGTGGTCGTCAGGGAGACAATAATATGAGAAGGGTATGAGTGACTATGAGGGTTGAGGATGAGCCAATAGAAAAGCTCGAGAGCCTTGTTTGCGGCCATGGTTTGCGGCCACCGGTCAGTGGTCAATCATAGGAAACGATTACCACACCTTCTGGGTCTGGGGCGAAGCCCCATATTGACGTCCCCCACTTCTAAAGTGTCACGAACACATCACACCTCAAATACCTGCAAAAGCAGCTGTAGAAACAGACGCAAAACAAAGATTTACTCAACATCTGGCCAAATTTTAACTGTCTAAAATCATTAGTAGGCCTATAGAGAAATTGTTTTAACCGTAAATGTAAAACAATAAATCTGGAAGGTTTATGATACATTGACCCAAATTATCTTATATTGCATCTGTCAAGTAGAGCATTACCTAACCTGTAACGTCAGTGGTGCAAACTGACCTATATTTTACAAACCATCTGTCGTGAATCATTCGACCAAACGCAACGTTGTGTAAGGTTCAGCAGTCATCACATATTTGCGAATCGTCTATATGTATAACATATGTTTTGAAACTTGTATGTCATTCAGGCTATAACAATAAACACGAGAGAGGTAGCTTCACATCCCATATTGCTGAAATGTTCTACATCCATATTCGCATTACAAACTATTCGTTTTAGTTTTATTGGCACATGGATAATGGCGTTAACTATGGTTACAGTGAGCCAGCTGGCAGCAATGGAAGAGTCATATGATTTAACGACAAAAAAAAAGATAGAGAATTAAAAGTGATGTTCTGACTTGGCCAATAAATAAGAGTGTCACCCTGAGTGGTCCACGCAAATATTTGGGAAACGCTGTAATTTGTGACAGACAAATGCTCGTTGGCAGGTGTGGAGCCACACCATGATGAAACATGGCGGACATACTAAACATCTAACTTTTATTCTCAACATTCAATGTTTTACATTTTACAACATAATCAACGGAAAGTGGACGAGTGCCACAACAATTTCCAAGTAAATTAAATTAAATTCGAAACATTAGCAAACCCGGTCATGTCGTTCCATCACTATAACTTGAGCTGATAACCGGTTGATAGAACGGCCTTAGCGAGTATTGAGTAAACAAATTAAATGATGATTTCTTTGAGTGTCTGGTAGGTGGAGGGTTAGGAATTAGGAGGGCATGCGAGTGGGTTGGAGTGGAGTGCCAGTCAATACTGGTTTCACACAACTGGCTTTGATTTGAACCCGGACTCTTCATCGAGTTCTTCGTGTCAAATTCGAATGTCGCTCTCGTCATCATCCAATTTCGCTAATACTCTTGCAAAACCTTATTATTGATAAATGCTCAGAGAGAGAGAAAATCCAGCAATTCCGAATACCTTCGTCAAAGATACTTCGTTCTACGATGTTGTTCGAATCCTGCTCTTGTGACAAACTAAAAGTCTATACATGATTTTATAGTATTCAGTTTCTCCCTACTGCGCTTGTATTTATCTAGTTCTCAGCTCAGCTTACGTAAAGTAAAGCAATGAGTGAATTATGCGTCTATGAAAACAAAGTTTTTTTTAGAAAGAGCTATGAAAACAGTTTTTCGTTACCAGTCTTAGCTTGAAGTTGAACTGATATTATTCTAGTAAACATTATGTATCTTGAATCAATCTCGAGTATATTTTGTGTCAGTACATATAAGAATTGCCTAAGATAACGAGATGATGATTTAAAATCAAAATCGCTAAAGCCGATTACAAAATAGAAAAAAAATGATTATATTGTATGGGTCTTTATTGTGTATTTATTATGTCTTAATTGTATATTGATTTATAATCAAAATTGTATGAGACGGGAAAGAATAAAATGATTTGAAAAATGAAAAATGAAAAATGAAAATGAAATGAAACTACCAATTTCCTTTTTACAAATTTCTTCACTTTGATGAAAACTTACTTTACTTCGTCCGTAATTGATGCGAATATCGCTAACGTTGGGTGTAGATGGTCTTGGAGTGGGGGCGGGGGCGGGGGCGGGGGCGGGGGCGGTGGGCAAGGTGCCCAGCGTCCTGTGACATCACAACAAGACGTCCTCTCAGTGGCGCCACAAGGAATGCCTTGTTTCTTGACGGCTGCAGCACAGTCTGTTCACAGTAAGGTAGACCCCCAGTAGCGGATACAGGCCTAGTGTCCTCTCAGTGGCGCCACAAGGAGTGCCTTGTTTCTTGACGGCTGCAGCACAGTCTGTTCACAGTAAGGTAGACCCCCAGTAGCGGATACAGGCCTAGTGTCCTCTCAGTGGCGCCACAAGGAGTGCCTTGTTTCTTGACGGCTGCAGCACAGTCTGTTCACAGTAAGGTAGACCCCCAGTAGCGGGTACAAGGCGGGTGTCCTCTCAGTGGCGCCACAAGGAGTGCCTTGTTTCTTGACGGCTGCAGCACAGTCTGTTCACAGTAAGATGGACCCCCAGTAGCGGATACAAGGCGGGTGTCCGCTCAGTGGCGCCACAAGGAGTGCCTTGTTTCTTGACGGCTGCAGCACAGTCTGTTCACAGTAAGATGGACCCCCAGTAGCGGATACAAGGCGGGTGTCCTCTCAGTGGCGCCACAAGGAATGCCTTGTTTCTTGACGGCTGCAGCACAGTCTGTTCACAGTAAGGTAGACCCCCAGTAGCGGATACAAGGCGGGTGTCCGCTCAGTGGCGCCACAAGGAGTGCCTTGTTTCTTGACGGCTGCAGCACAGTCTGTTCACAGTAAGGTAGACCCCCAGTAGCGGATACAAGGCGGGTGTCCTCTCAGTGGCGCCACAAGGAGTGCCTTGTTTCTTGACGGCTGCAGCACAGTCTGTTCACAGTAAGGTAGACCCCCAGTAGCGGATACAAGGCGGGTGTCCTCTCAGTGGCGCCACAAGGAATGCCTTGTTTCTTGACGGCTGCAGCACAGTCTGTTCACAGTAAGATGGACCCCCAGTAGCGGATACAAGGCGGGTGTCCTCTCAGTGGCGCCACAAGGAGTGCCTTGTTTCTTGACGGCTGCAGCACAGTCTGTTCATAGTAAGATGGGCCCCCAGTAGCGGATACAAGGCGGGTGTCCTCTCAGTGGCGCCACAAGGAATGCCTTGTTTCTTGACGGCTGCAGCACAGTCTGTTCACAGTAAGGTGCACCCCCAGTAGCGGATACAGGGCGGGTGTCCTCTCAGTGGCGCCACAAGGAATGCCTTGTTTCTTGACGGCTGCAGCACAGTCTGTTCACAGTCAGGTAGACCCCCAGTAGCGGATACAAGGCGGGTGTCCTCTCAGTGGCGCCACAAGGAATGCCTTGTTTCTTGACGGCTGCAGCACAGTCTGTTCACAGTAAGGTGACCCCCAGTAGCAGATACAAGGCGGGTGTCCTCTCAGTGGCGCCACAAGGAATGCCTTGTTTCTTGACGGCTGCGGCACAGTCTGTTCACAGTAAGATGGACCCCCAGTAGCGGATACAAGGCGGGTGTCCTCTCAGTGGCGCCACAAGGAGTGCCTTGTTTCTTGACGGCTGCAGCACAGTCTGTTCATAGTAAGATGGGCCCCCAGTAGCGGATACAAGGCGGGTGTCCTCTCAGTGGCGCCACAAGGAGTGCCTTGTTTCTTGACGGCTGCAGCACAGTCTGTTCACAGTAAGGTGCACCCCCAGTAGCGGATACAGGGCGGGTGTCCTCTCAGTGGCGCCACAAGGAATGCCTTGTTTCTTGACGGCTGCAGCACAGTCTGTTCACAGTAACGTGCACCCCCAGTAGCGGATACAAGGCGGGTGTCCTCTCAGTGGCGCCACAAGGAATGCCTTGTTTCTTGACGGCTGCAGCACAGTCTGTTCACAGTAAGGTGGGCCCCCAGTAGCGGATACAAGGCGGGTGTCCTCTCAGTGGCGCCACAAGGAATGCCTTGTTTCTTGACGGCTGCAGCACAGTCTGTTCACAGTAAGGTGTACCCCCAGTAGCGGATACAAGGCGGGTGTCCTCTCAGTGGCGCCACAAGGAATGCCTTGTTTCTTGACGGCTGCAGCACAGTCTGTTCACAGTAACGTGCACCCCCAGTAGCGGATACAAGGCGGGTGTCCTCTCAGTGGCGCCACAAGGAATGCCTTGTTTCTTGACGGCTGCAGCACAGTCTGTTCACAGTAAGATGGACCCCCAGTAGCGGATACAAGGCGGGTGTCCTCTCAGTGGCGCCACAAGGAATGCCTTGTTTCTTGACGGCTGCAGCACAGTCTGTTCACAGTAAGATGGACCCCCAGTAGCGGATACAAGGCGGGTGTCCTCTCAGTGGCGCCACAAGGAATGCCTTGTTTCTTGACGGCTGCAGCACAGTCTGTTCACAGTAAGGTGGACCCCCAGTAGCGGATACAAGGCGGGTGTCCTCTCAGTGGCGCCACAAGGAATGCCTTGTTTCTTGACGGCTGCAGCACAGTCTGTTCACAGTAAGGTAGACCCCCAGTAGCGGATACAGGGCGGGTGTCCTCTCAGTGGCGCCACAAGGAATGCCTTGTTTCTTGACGGCTGCAGCACAGTCTGTTCACAGTAAGATGGACCCCCAGTAGCGGATACAAGGCGGGTGTCCTCTCAGTGGCGCCACAAGGAATGCCTTGTTTCTTGACGGCTGCAGCACAGTCTTTTCACAGTAAGGTGGACCCCCAGTAGCGGATACAGGGCGGGTGTCCTCTCAGTGGCGCCACAAGGAATGTCTTGTTTCTTGAAGGCTGCAGCACAGTCTGTTCACAGTAAGGTGGACCCCCAGTAGCGGATACAAGGCGGGTGTCCTCTCAGTGGCGCCACAAGGAATGCCTTGTTTCTTGACGGCTGCAGCACAGTCTGTTCACAGTAAGGTGGACCCCCAGTAGCGGATACAGGGCGGGTGTCCTCTCAGTGGCGCCACAAGGAATGCCTTGTTTCTTGACGGCTGCAGCACAGTCTGTTCACAGTAAGGTGGACCCCCAGTAGCGGATACAGGGCGGGTGTCTTCTCAGTGGCACCACAAGGAATGTCTTGTTTCTTGACGGCTGCAGCACAGTCTGTTCACAGTAAGGTGGACCCCCACATGCAGTTCTCTCTGGCTCTCTGTTATCCTCCTGTTGCAAGCATAAAATGATGTTGATGTCCCAGATCGTATATGCAACCGTTTTACCTCATTAATAAAATATTTATCTGTATAATTATGCCTATCCTTGAAGTATTCTCATCGGCCTTCTGGGTTAAAGACATCAGAGTGTGTAGGAAGTATAGCGATATTTTAAAAATCGGTTGATTGATGGTTCGATTTCCTGTACTGGTAATCATGGATAAAGGTTTTACTTGAGGTTTTCCTCATTATATACTCAGTCATAAGGCGAGTGCTGGGAGTGGGACAGTTCTAGCAACATACTAGCATGTTTCTGCTTACTCATATAGGGCAATATAATAATAATAATAATAATAGTATAAATAACAGCGTCATTCGACTCATTCCCCCTTGTGTTGGATGGGATAGGAAGAATAGCAACGCAATAATACTAAAACAACATATTTGTATAAATATAACAATAGAATAGTTTGG